>UELV01088818.1:0-10612 GCA_900490015.1 Megastigmus stigmatizans
AATCTATACACTAATATTGCACTTAATTATTTTCTATCTATGATATCACAGCATAAGTTAACAATTAATACAAAAATCAGTCTTAAAATATTTTGAGCAACATCACAGAGCGTCCTATATATTTAAAATACAAACAAACAAGGTAAATCACAGCGGTCTATATCTATCAGTCAACAAGTATTTTAAAATTTAGAGAGAGAGAGAGAGAGAGAACTCGGGAGGAAAATGACGGAAGAAATTCCACGCGCCTTTTGAAAATACAAGAAAGAAGTCGCGATATAGAGCTTATTGTGATTCCGCAAGCGAGGAGCGGAGAGATGTATAGGAAAGCTTCTGGTATTCGTTGTGACGACTTACCCGATTCTTTGCCTCATAATATCGGATGGTGAGATTGCGGCGTTTGACGCATTTTTCTCGTGCGCGGAGACCGCAGAGTGAGAGTCGCGAGATGCTCCCAAGTGCAGTCGATTTAGTTGCAGGAGCAACGCGCTATGGAGTTTATCATGCGGCCATCTAATTTATAATTCTGCGGTTATGGTTTCAATTTATCCATATGCGACTGTCTATTTGTAAAATCTATAAACATTTCTTCATCGTCGTGTGAATTGCATTAATATTCCAAAAATTTTTTTCCCCCCAAATTCACAGTTTAGATAAATGATTATTATTATTCCGGTAAGATAATAATATCATTAAAAATTGTAAAACGAGTTCGAGGTATTAGAGTATAGCGTAATTCAATGTCGTTTTTGGTTTAAGTAAATTTGCATTTTGATAAGCTTCTCTTGGTACAATTAAGAGTTTCGCGCGAGTTCGTTGCTGCAGGAGTAAGTCCGCCAAGTTTCGAAACTCTCATTTTCCTAATTATTATCATTATTTCGGTATATTTCGAATATAGCGAGAAACTGCACGCACTTTAGATGAGAATCGCTCGCGTAACCCCGCGCGCGGTCGCAGTTTCTCTCGAAAATCACACGCGAGCGCCACCGATGAATTTCACTACACGATTCGCCCGAATATATAACAATGCGAATTCATCGAGCGATCCAATTTCCAGAGCGAACAAATACGCAAGAAAATAGGCTATCGGCATGAAAAATTCTGCATATAGCCCAGGGATTTTTCCGCAGCCAGTCGCAGAAGGTTGAATAAGTAAAGTAAAAGGGAGCCGCCGCGACGCGCGAGTCAATCCCAAGAAAAGTCGCATATATGCAGTGCTCGCTCGCTCGCGCCCCTGCACTTTGCAAAACTTTCGCCGTAATACCCTAACTTTTGAAATTAAACGCTCCGGCCCTCTCTTTCTCTCTCTGTCTCTCTTTCTCGTACGGACCCCTCTCGAATACACACGAGGCGGCGGCGCCGGAAAGTGGGTACAAATATACAGTCTCTCGGACTGGAGCGCGCGCGCGAGGAAATGTCGCACACGCTGTAAAACGAAGTAATCTCACGAAAAAAAGAAGGAGGAGGAGGAGGGAAGAATATAAGGGAAAAAAGAAGAAGTCGGCTGGAAATGTTATAGAGAATGGAAAGAAAGTCAGTGGAGAGTCCTGAAAGTTTTAGCACCCGGGATAAAAGTAGAGAGTGGCTGCGCAATTTTTCAGTGTTGTGCAGCACTGTATGAGCGCGCGTTCGCGACTCGATCGTAAAGTCATGCATAATTCGCCGTGGGTAGCTGCTGTTTCCCGCTCTTCTCTCTACTCTCTCTCTCTCTCTCTCTCTCTCTCTCTCTCTCTCTCTCTCTCTCTCTCTCTCCTCCGCTCTCGCCTCGACGATTGTCGCGTAATTTTCCGTTTTCCTCCACGCACTGCCACGCCAACAACTCGCGGACCACTTGAGGACAACGCCGTCAGTGCTGCTGCGCTTACCCTTCTCTCTCTCTCTCTCTCTCTCTCTCTCTCTCGTGCTTGTGCACACCCCCGCATTTAGAGCCATTATTTTCCAGGCCAGCTACGGCGTGCTCAGCGTTTTTACGTCGTAATTATACACGGAGAAAAAATAAAAGAAGATGTTTCTTAAAAGAACGTAAATTATATCCTTAAAATAGAAAGGTATATACCTATACTCTTCCGTTTTGATCGAAACGATGTTCCATTGCTAAGTCAAAAATAGGACAAACTCTTTTTTTCGAATACGGAGCGTTTCGCCCGAGAAAAATAAGAGAAACTTAAAAAAAAAAAAAAAAAAAAATAAGTTGTCACAGTTTCGACAGTAAGGAACGCGACGCCGACAAGCACAGGTAGTAGGCTGTAATTATAGTAGCTGCACTCGCTTTGTAGTGCGCAGTTTTAGCTTTTTCCCTGAAACGTTATATATTTAGCTCTGAAAAAAGTAGATTCTCCTTTTTCTCATTCTTTAGATACATAGCGGAGCTGTGTAGTTTTTCTGGAATGAGGGAGAGAGAGAGAGAGAGAGAGAGAGAGAGAGAGAGAGAGAGAGAGAGAGAGAGAGAGAGAGAGAGAGAGAATGAGAGGTAACCAAGTGTTTCGAGCGATTCCGACAGAATTATAACATTATTCCGGCATCGCACAGCGGCGGCGGCATTGCTTTGTTTTTTTTTCCTTTCGGTAATTAAAGCGAAACTGTATAATGGGCGTATGCTTTGTTTTTTGGATTTTGGGCCGTGGAATGAACCCCAAGACTTGTTCTTTTGTAGCCAGAGCTTAATAGACCACGCAAGTAATTAGCCTACATTTTTTCCCGCTGCTAATAATGAGCTTACGGTTCTGGCCTGGAACTAAATTTACGGGGAATTCATTCGAAGCGCCTTCCATTTCGCTGTAATTACGCGCGCGCAGTGTCTTTTTAATGACAAATGAACTTGTACACCGGTAAAGTTGACCTCTCGCTCCACTGTGGATTCATTTTGTTTCTTCCTTTTCGCCAACACTTCCAATTTTAATTAATTTCCAGTGAAATATATAAATAGAATAACAATAAGCATTTTCACGGCAATTATTAAATTGCGTGACGAAAAAAACTTTACCATTTCCCCATCGTTAATAAGAACTGCTGCACGGTGCGGAGGACAAAAGGTGTGCTTTCGTAAAATTACAAAATTGATCGATCGCTCCATTAGGTGCGTTTGCAAAAACTTTTTATATATAGCTACTTAAAAAGAACACGGGCTATTTCCAGCACATAGTTGCTATCAATCTCGCAAGTTTTACAAAATTCTACCTCGAGCATTCTTCATAACCTTAAATGTCGCGAGCGCACTCGCGATAAGAAAGAGAGATGTTAGGTATAAGCGGTATATATACATATATACGGAATTATACTGAGGCAAGTTAAAAATTTCTCGTTTACAAAATAAATAGGAAAATATTCCGCGGAAGAAAGTTGGCTCTGATGGTTAAGTTGGCGCGAAATGGGAGTTTCCGGCTGTGTTGCTGGGAGGCTGCGGTGCGACTCCTCTTTTTTCCTCTCTCTCTCTCTCTCTCTCCTTCTCACTTTCGCGGAAGTGTATAAAATCGTAGAAACCGCATCTGCAGGGCAAGACTGCATTATCGTCACTGCGGAGCAGCAGCTCAACTTCTCTCGGGTGCTTGCAGGGGACGCAGTGCACGAGTATAACCGAGAAAGACCGAGAGAAAGAGAAAGGAAGCGAAATAGAGATAGCGAGACAGAGAGAAGTGCGCGAGAGCAGAGGGGAGGAGGATAGGGACTTCATTATTTTCATTAGTTTCGCTTGGAGCTGCCTCGCTTAGCCGCGTGTTAATGCGGATTTCAGCGTGACGTTGCGAATTTGAAGTTTCAGGATAGAAACGCTGAGCGAGAGAAAGGCAGAGAGACGGAGAGGACAGCCAATGCATCTTTGCCAAATGCGTTCCATTAAAATGCAAAGCTTCGGGCCCGGGTATTTTCGCAATGCTACGTCTCCATTTGTCATGAATATATATATACGTCCGGACGGTACAGGCGAAAGTGCCTTCTGTGATATTCGAGCATTTGTTTATCGCTGAAAAATTAAGCTACTTAAAAGGCTGCTGCGCTCTGAGGGTTTTTAAAAGAGAGACGATTCCACTTTGATCCTTTGGTATATCTATACAATGCAGTCTCGTTTACAACGATCAATGTCCCGATGAGTTTCTCTTTAAAAATACATTTTTTTCCACCTACGTACCACGCAAGCCTCATGAATTTTTATGGCTTTTTATAACTGCACAATAATGCGAAGCTTATAAAAGTTGTTATGCAAATAAAATACCTTTTCAGGGCTTAATTTTTTCTTTTTCCTTTTCTTTTTTTTCTTCGCTCTACTGTGGCCTTCGTATCGCGAAGAAAAGTCGGCAAGTAAGCGTCTTTGTTAGATTTTCATTAAATTACAATAGCTTTCAACGCTGCATAAAACTCTTTATACACAGATTTCTCGGGGTAGGCTCGTAGAAAACTATATAATAAGATGAGATTAAATAAATCATATCAACCGCTTGATGTCTGAAAAGATTTCATTGTATACGCGGTAAGGAAATCAGCAATGTTCTACTTGCCTCGATACTGCCATTCAGTGTCGCATTATTATTCGTTTTCTTTCATTAATATCGTAAACTGTAAGCACAAAACAAAAGAAACCTGAACGTGCGACGACATTTGAAGTTCTATTGTCACGCTTCGATATTCTAAATTTCTGTATCAAAATTTCATCACCATTATTCAAGTAATCTTTATCAAATCCAAACTAAATTATAAGTATACCTTTTATCGACGGATTGTAAGTATCAACACTCAACAAAAACTGTATACACTGCATATAATACACCGAAATAATTTCATTATTAATGTCACAGGAAAATCCCTCGAGCCCCATTCTCCACTTAATCACGTCCGAGGTAGCTCGTCTTTATCTACTGAACTAAGCGCACCAACTACGATAGCTATATATATATAATACTCTCAACCGCACGATTTTCAATCTACCATCAAGACCTTTACAATTAGCCAAAGCTTTTCTCGCTCGTGTCGTTATCCCAAAGGCCCAACGCGTCACACCAGGCACCACCGTCCAACTTCTTATCTTTTCCAAAGGATTTTTTTACCCATCCCCATTTCCGGGCGCCTCGACTACTCGTCTGCAGCAGTTATCTCTCTCTCTCTCTCTCTCTATATATATATAGAGACCGCGAGCTAAAAGCGACACCTTGACGCGCGAGACTACGCAAGACGACGCCGGGGGCCAGGGGCTCGGGACTGATTCCAAGATTACAACTTTAATTAACGGATTAAGCCGGTTAAGTGCTATTTGGCCGGAATTAACGGAGCCGGGGAAGTGAGAGAGAGAGAGAGAGAGAGAGAGAGAGAGAGAGAGAGAGAGAGAGAGAAGGCCGACTATGCCGATGAACGAGGAGGAAAAGGAGGAGGAGGAGGAGCCCCGGGCGAAACACGGCGTGCGAATCGCCCTGCGGCTAATTTGCGCCCAGGAGAGCGAGAGCGCGGCGCCAACGTCAACCCCTTCGACTACGTCGACGACGACGACGACTACCACTACCACCTACGAGAGCGAATAAGCGCGTAGACGCGTGTACCAGCTGTATATATTGGCAAATTAAGCGCGACTCCTGTTAACGCACCCGACACTCCGGCTGCAGGCTGCGCGACTCCTTTCTCTCTCTCTCTCTCTCTCTCTCTCTATCTCTCTCTCTCTCTCTCTCTTACTCGCAGCTATGATTTCTCTTCGTCACAGTAGTTCTCCGAATGTGCGGGGAGACGGTTTCGGTTTTAAATCGAATCCGTCCCGCGCGTCAATTCCGGCGCACGCTAAATCTAATGAACAACTTTGCCACGGTTATGATTCTATGCGCGCGTAAATATAAATTGTATTTAAATATATATTACAACGCGAGAACGTCGTTAAAAGATATAAGTGCCATTCTAATGAGCTGCTGCACGTTTTTCTCTTGTTTGCATATTTTAGCTGTCTATACGTAACATGAAAAACTTATTTAGCATGTGTTTCCGTGCTATACCATTGAGCTCTTTGAATGTGCGTTGCGATAATACAAGTAAAATCGGTAGAACCTCGCAAATACCTTCTTATGCAAAATATCCACGATAAAAATTCTAATATATTTTTTTTCCAAACTGTATAGCTTTATATATCTGTCTCTGTTCTATCCGTCCCCTTTTATTTCTCCTACTCTTCAGCAGCAGCAGCAGCAGCAGTAGCAGCTTCCGCCTTCCAATAACTAAGCAATGTCGCCTGGGAAACTGTCGGCAATTGGATTTTCGAGTATAATT
This sequence comes from Megastigmus stigmatizans, assembly GCA_900490015.1. Classification (NCBI taxonomy): domain Eukaryota; kingdom Metazoa; phylum Arthropoda; class Insecta; order Hymenoptera; family Megastigmidae; genus Megastigmus; species Megastigmus stigmatizans. The sequence goes on from UELV01088818.1 coordinate 6,235, forward strand.
TCCTCGTCGACTTTGCGCGCATCCTCGCCATGCCTCTCTTTCTCTCTCTCTCTCCCTCTCTATTCCAGCCACTCTTCCCCCCCCCCCTCCCGCGCCCCAATACTACTATCTCCCTCTTTGACTGCCTCGGCGCTATGCACTATGTGTCCGGTGTGCTATGCGCTCTGTGCTAGCATGTAACGCTACTGTCGTTGAATAACTCGACGCCGAGCCTTTGTCATTCGGTCGGTGGACGAACGCCAAATGCGCGTAAGTAACGAGAAAACTTTTTAGGCCAGTGAATGCCGGAGTCGCGAGACTTTTCCCCCTCTCTATATACCCTCACATGCACACACACACGGATATACGTATATATATATGATTATACAGCCTGCCAGAATGAGTATGAGCTTCGTACGAGATCGGGGACATTTTGCCGATCCAAGAGATACAACACAGAAGCTCGAGGGAAGCTTAAGAAAATTCCTTTTATCCCTTTCATCTCGGTTGTGGCTGATCGACTAGCTGTTCCCAATGCTTTCGAGACTCTAAAGTTTTGTTCCAATCAATGCTGTAACGCAGCAAAGAGAATATGAGCGCCACAAATTGACTGCTACTCTCTCTCTATATATATAGTATAAAATGAGCAAGAATGTTTTAAATTTATCCAGAAACGCTTATATTGTTGGTCATTCGAGCTATATTAATTTCGACAGCATACCGACACTCACGCACTTCTCCACAAGCTACTCTCCGCTCCGAGTGGACCCACATAGGACAAAGAGCCATATGCACTGTGTGGAACACGTGCGCTGCCGAGCTCCAAGCCTTTATAGTCAAAGCGAGAGGCCAACATTCCATAGTCCCAACCGAAGCGGCTCGATCGCGCACTTCTGTTAATTCTAGTGGTGATCGTACGTGAGAACCACATCGATTGGCGTTTCAATTAATCGGTTGTAACACGCTACTCGGTTATCGAGGTGGCGAACTACTAAATCTACCGTTGATCTCTACCGTCATTGTAACGATGACAGCGATATTCAATCTGAAGGGGTGTATTTCGAGGTATAGCAGCTTCGAGTACAAGATGTCTGATTGCTTTTTCGACAGAATATGGCACGACACTCGATTAAATAACTGAATACACAAACCTGCAATTTCTGAAGGTAAGAAAAAAAAATACAAGAACGTATATGTATCCCGTATTAATCGAACTAAGCGCTTCAAACTTTGCCGATTGATTTTCCAATTACTTTCCAATATATCTCCATAACCCCCAAGGCAAACAAAAGTGTGCGCGCGCGCGCGCGGAGCTAACGATATTCGCAGGATTGGCGGTGCTCTCGTGTCTAAAACTGGGCCACTCGACAAATCCACATGATCGTTCGGTTCGCTCAGCTGCCAAGATAAACCCCCAGAGATTGGATCATCAACTCCCCGAGCGCCGCTCTACTCAAACCCCATGCGATTGTCCCCTCCTACCGTGCAAACGCAAATTCTTATAATATATTAATCCGGAAATTCCTCTTATATATCGCGCAGAGAGAGAGAGAGAGAGCGAAGTACCGAAAGAGACTCGCTGTATTAATTAGCACGATGTGTTCGGGGCTTTCCTCTTTTTGGTTGACTGGGCGATTAATTAATGAATTAGCGGGCTGCAGCTAGCGGTAACGACTCATGCGATCCTCGTCCGATGGCTTAACCCAATTCCCAATTGGATCCCTGATAATGCCAGCCGCGCACACAACGCCTCGATGTACACACCAGCGAACCTCATCTCTGTATACGGCGACTGTACCGTGCCGACTGTTTGAGCATCGAGGTGCGCGGGCCAGTGGAGCGTCTAAAACGGATACTTTGTCAATCGCGCCTACCGATCGCGTCTTTTGCTTTTATCGCGTGGAATTGCAAGCGGGAGCGACTGATTACGCAGGATAGAACGGAAGCTATAACGCCTCAACGATGCTATAATGGAAAGGGATGAGTTTTGATGCGAAGCTGATGGGAGGTATATAGTTAGGCGGGGGCGCGTCGCTGAATTAGGCGGACTGGTTTAGTCATTTTAATCATGTGCACGAATTGCCAATTGCAAATGGATGAGGTACGAGCTGTCGACGCCGACGCCGTCGCATTTGAATCATCCGATTATATATGACGAGTGCGCATATTTGCACCCTCCACTACCTATTCCAATGTTTGTAGCGAACGAAACAAAGAAGGAAATCATATATGCAATCATCATTCAGGGAGCAACTGCCTAGTTAATATTGCAACAAACCATAACATTCGTGCAGTGGTAACCAATGGCCAACGAATTCGAACCTGAAGTAAAAATAAAAACCCAAGTGGGTGACGCATTGCTGCGGAACATTAAAAAATATATGAAACAGCCGAGAACTGTATATAGACGACATAAGACCGTGGAAGCAAATAGGATGTTTTTTACGATCGAGAATGGTCAGCTGTCACAATGGTACGAGACAAACCTGGACTATACGTGCACGGTATAATATTCCGGTTTTCAATTCCCTGACGTTCAAAGCCCAAACCACCTTGTGTGTACATACTGCGCCAAGTTTCAATGTCAGCACCAGATGTCCCAAACTCTCCGCTGGTCAACCTTGCAAGATTGCCATTGCAAAGTGTTTATCGTTTCTACATGTGCAACTTTTAAATATATATATATATTGCACTATTGAGTTTGTAATTACATTTTGCAAGGTTATAAGTAGTTAAGTACCGACATAAACTGGCGCTGTTATTTTAAATAGCTATATTACACACTTCGTGATTTTTATGAACTGCAGTTGTATATACATAATAAGTAGCTGTACAGTGGTTCTCAATTCGATCATCGACGAATATATATTTAATTTAAAAAATATAATCTGGAATAGTAGAGGAATTCTTATTTTATGACTTAATCGATTTCTACTTTAACTAAGTAGAATATTTTCTTTTTAAATGATTACGTCGATTTTAAAACATAAAGTTTATCCGTTTGCAATAAGTATCTATATAAGAATTAACTTGATTCAAGCCACAAATCTATAAAGTCGTAAAACAAGAACTTTTCTTATTAAACTTACTTTCAGATTGTATTTGAGTCAAATTCGCATCAGTGATCACATTTAATGACCAATTCATTTTTAACTAGCACAATAATTGTCATGAAAGATTTTCCGCCCGATTCTAAAATTTAGTCAATACAGAAAAAATTACACAAGACCAGAACTGCCCGTATATACATATAATCGATATAAAATTGTATATAAAAACAAAAAGAAGCAAAAAGTCGCCCTAAAGGCACGAAGCTCGAGCCTCGAACGAAGTTATAGCGCCGAAAAATGTCCTCGTTATAACCTCGTTATACCGCACAGCAGCAACGGCAGGGGTCCCTCGCATTCTTGCCGCCGCATGCAGCCACGCGTGCGCTCGGAGCTTTGATCCATAGGTTGACCGCCGGCAAACGCCTCGTGGGAGTGTCCCGCGGTCTGTCCTCTTCGACGATCCGATTTGTGTCGGACTGCCCCCCGTTCACCACCGCCTCGTACACAGGCGCACACACGCGCACACCCCCAGAGGGAGAAAAGGGGGAGGAATCAGAGCAAACGACGAAAGGGTGTCCAGCCGGGGGACATAACGCGAAGGGTGTCGTCGTCATCGTCCGCTCGTCCCCCCTGGTACATATGCACGTGTCGGTCGCTCGGCGGGAGAGGCAGCAGCTCTCTTATCGCTCGCGCGAAACCGCTGGCCTGTAGTGTTGTCGCATTTACACGAGAGGCGACGATGTACATCGGCCGCGTGTTGACCGATGATAATCGACTTGCCCTCCTCCTCCTCCCCTTCTCTACTCAACCTTCGCTCTTTCGGCTCTCCTGTAGGGCTCACGGTATATACATATACATACGCGTCGATCGCTTGTGTAAACGTATTATATATACTGCATGTATAAGGAGATGCAAGAGTAGCTAATCGGGCGTGTGAACGCCTAAAGCGCTCCAAGTCCGATGCGTCTGCTATCTCTCTCTCTCTCTCTGGGAGTGTTGGGTTACCACACACGTGCGGCCACGACGAGAAAGTGATATCTTTATGCGCGGGACTGTATATCGTAATGGGTGACATTATGTTTGATGCACGAGCGAGCCACGCGACTTTCGCCTCTCTCTCTCTCTCTCTCTCTCTCCCTCTCTCTCTCTCTCTGCTGCATTATAGCTGCGAACGAGTTATTTGTGACAAGCCGAGGGAGAGAGAAAGAGAGAGATAGTTCGTGAAGTGTGTTTGCGATAGGGTGCGATGGTTCGAAGCTGAATTTGTATAGGGTACTCGTGATTTATACGGCTTGCTATACGCTGATAAGTGATTTGGTGATGTTATGACAATGACTTTTTTTTTTTTT
>UELV01088818.1:12486-23417 GCA_900490015.1 Megastigmus stigmatizans
CCCCCCCCCCGCTCTCTCTGTCTCTATTTTTAATTTTCGTCTCGTAGTCTTTTGCCGTGTTTCAGAAACATTCTGCGTAGGGTTGGAGCCAACGAGAGCACTTTTAATAATTATTGCAGCGATTGTTGGTAATTCAAAGCGCGTGTCTAGTCTAGAAAAATGAGATGTTACGCATATATACGCGATACCGCTCAAAGTATACTGGAAATAGTGGATTTAGAGTCAAAGCAAGTATGTAAATTGGTAATCTATTTTTAGTCGAATAAACGATTGTGCGTTACGAAATATATGGTCGATTATATACCACAAATTCGAGCAGCATTTCAGTCAAATATCCGGGTAGTAATAACCGCACGCAATATTGCGATATTATTAATTATGAAAAAGTCGAAATCGCAAAAAAGGAGAAATCCTTGATTTATTCGAGACTTTGGCGGCATTCGAAATCTGTATATAGGTGGTTCGAAAACGCGAGCTCGTACACGTGCGGCGTGCAAAAAGAAACAAAATGTTAAGAATCGTGGGCCGCTGTAGAGGCGCGCGCTTTGCATACGCTATATATGCAGCGCCGCAGTAGTAGTCGGAGATATAGTCGCGAGTATATAGTCGCGCTTTTATGCCTTTCCAGCTCGTCTCTCGTCTACGCGTAGCGGAGCTTACAGCCGCTCTACAAAAACGCGTATACTCTTTGACCCTCCCGCTCGGTATTATACACTCGCACTGCGCAGGAGTTTTTCTCCTGCAGTAACCGTGGATTGCAATAGACGAGCGCGCAGCAGCTTCTTTCCTTCCTTTCATTGGGACACATCGCTAATTGTATATGCAACAGCAACAGCTGCAGCAGCAACGGTGACTTGTCTCAGCGCTGATGGCGTACGCGATGTGCATGTGTGTGTGTGTGTGTGTGTCCCTCGGCTTCTCTATTAATTATGAAGCTCGCGCGCAGGAGGACGAGGAGGACGTGACGCGACCTCTCCTCTCGCTGCTGCTTCCTTATTATTCTCCGTTGTTGTTGACGTAGTTGTATACTATAGAGGTAAATGATCCGAATTCTCCGCCAAGTCCTTACTCAAAGAATTTTTCATCAGTTTATTTCGAAGAATACCAGTTTCGCCAAATTAAATTCATGTTTTATATATTGAGGTCACATTTTCAAGAGGACCGTCTGTTAATAATAATTACACGCGGAAGTATTTCAGAGGCAGCGAGATGATGGATTGTACTTTACTGATGGAGGATTTTTAGTTTTAACAAACCACGTTACGCGTTATAGTTTTGAGTATATCTCGAACAGTTATATATTTAATTTGCGCTACCTGGCATATCTATAATTTGGAAATTTCACGGTTTAAATACTATACCATCCAAATAATGGAACAATGGAAACGGCTCTTTTGCGAAGATAGTTAAAATGAAGAATTTAGTGTAACTGTTTGTGTATAATTACTACATTGAGAATTATAGTCAGGATACTGAATTATTTCATATAGATGACTGACACTCTATACATTCTTAACTTTTATTCATTAAATAACTTCCACAATAAAAGAAACGTTATTTTTTCTTTAAACCAATTGCAAATAAATTTACACCCGATCGCATCGCGTTATCGTTATAACCGTAAAGAGGAACTTGTCTATATTTAATTACGAGCACCAGGGAAGAAAATTAACTAGAACCGATTGTCCGAGCCGAAATAATCCGCCGCAGCTATATAGCAAAGCCAAGCGAATATATCCCGCGAAAAAGCGAAGCCGTCGAGAGTGCAATGCCTCGGGATCAGTGGTAAAAGTCGGGGGTCGAGCGACGGGCCCGAATAGGGCGGACACCGCGGTACACGGCCGTCGTCTCCCTCCTTCTCATTCAGCAAATTCCAGCCGAGTGCAGTGTATCTCGCTGCGCCTGCGCACCTACACTTCGTATATACTCGCGGAGTAACGGCTGCACGATCGCGTGCGCGGCAATACATATTGCATGGCTTTCCTCCATTTGCGGATTTTCTGATTCCCCGCGACTCTCGTGCGTGTATATCTATAAGCCCGTGAGCGATCGCAGCTACACACAGCTTTAGCTTCCTCCTTCTCCTACTCCTCTTCCATTTGCCGGGACTCGCACGCTACTATTGCTTTCCAGTGCAATTTGCGCGAGTGCCGCGCGCCGCGGTTCGATTTGCAGCTGCTCTCTCTCTCTCTCTACCCCTATTAGACGTCGAATTTCCTGACCGCTTGATCCCCCCGTGTTTGCTCTCTTCGCTGTAACCGAACCCTCCACCCGGGCTTCTTTTGCTTCTTTACTATACGCCTCTGTGTCTACCACCATGTGTTTACCCTTCCTTTTCTTTCCTTTCGATTCCTGCCTCCAACGCAAGAAACGTGTTCCAAGGGCTTATACGCTTATTTTTCCGGGTATAAGACGGCCGTTGACGTGGGCTTTTCATTTTTCATTCGCATTTGCCGAGTGAAATTGGCTCTGATATACATTATATACATAGGGATACGGATGAGCTGTCGATGTATAGCCTAGGTCATTGACACCATTCATATAGCTTTCTTCTCTGCACGCTACGAAATTGCTTAGTTGGATTTCTCTTTATTAAAGTTATACTGGCATGCAGGATAATATTTTATATTCAGATTTTATTCTTAATAAACTGTATAGTTTTATGTATAGTAGACATTTAAAAATTTAGTAATTAATGATGGCTCAACTTTGCAATAGATATCATCAATTTTACTCAGGAATCCTTATTTAATATAAATAACTATATAATATAAAAAGTGCGAATTAACCGTTTAGCAATCGAGGCGAAGAACTCCGGAATTCTTATGTTTGCCTCTTAGACACACGTCGGTTATGCCTGCGCACGTGTGTGTGTGTGTGTGTGTGTGTGTGTGTGCAGTCGCGGAAGAGGATGTGTGCGCGAAAAATACGAGCCGAAGGGCGAGAGAGTGAAGGATAGGAGAAAAGTGCTCGTAGGAGAGAGATGGGGAAAAAGGGAAGTCGCCCGTCTCGAGCGTTATACCACCCGTTCTCGAATCTCTCTTGGACGCCACTTGAAGTGCAGACCCTCCGCTGCTGCTGCTGCAGTAGCAGACCGACTCGCAGTTGACGCCAGCTCAGCAATCCTCTCTCTCTCTCTCTCTCTCTCTCTCTCTCTCTGACGACGAGCACGAAATTTCAAAAGGAACGCGTGCAATGCTGCCTATATATATACTGCAACTGCCAAAAACCCTATATAGCGAAGGAGAAAGGGCGAGGGCGAGGACGAGAGGAGCATTTGTCGCGCGCGTGCACTGGACGCTTTAGATTCGAGCTCGGCGCTTTGTAGCTCTCGAGTATGTGCGAGAAGAGCTGCAGCTCCCAAATATACGTGTACGAAAAGTAATACGAGACTTTGTACAGTTATTTAACATTCAGTGGCTGCTTCGTTCTGTAGAGCCTCGGAAATGATATCGTCATTTTTAGGAAGAAAACGACTGCTATACCCGTACATCAAGTTTCGAAATCCTTTTATACATGGAGATTTTATACAATATCAGCTGCTGAAAATATATATTCCGGTGAATCGTATGGCAATCGAGCACGAGCGAATTATTTTCCTCCTTCTTTTGAGAAAAATGCCACTTTTTTTATTCCCCATCGTACGGATGGAAGTGCAGCAGACTGGAGTAGGGTATCAGAGATGAAATTTACGGCAAATCTTCCAGTGCACACCGAGGAAAACACTCGAGAGCTCGCGAATCTTTTTAGCTTGGAAAATGGAGTATGTGCAGGAATGACGAGCCGACGTCTACAAAGCTCGATAACTCTTATCGCTCTTTTGCGCTATATATATATATTAAACCGTAGTACACACTCTACGAGCTGACGCAGCGCGAGCGGAAAAACTTTTTCGCCACTTTTCCGGAAAGGGAAGAATTTGCATTCCGTCGTTGCGTGCGCGTGCGGCAGCGTGGCGGCGCTCGGCAAAGACCTCGGCTACTTTGTATTCCGGCATATAACGAGAGCCGCGCAGCAAATTTATCGTGCACGTTTGTCCCGCGGCTAATCGAATTGCGAAAGAGGATCCGCGACGAGAGACCGCCTCGTAACTGCCTGCGACGTAAAGGCCAATTAAACAATGACAACTTTCTTACAGGTATATACAGGTATAATACGTTTATATTGATATATATATTGTAATATGTATATAGATATGATGAAGGTGTGAGAGCGTGTACTTACTCTGGAGCGGGATTCCTCCAGCGCTGAGTGCCAGCGCGCGCCATCAGGCATCAACGGCCCGACCTGCACAGACAGAAACAGAAAAATTCTATTACTCTCCTCGGCTTTATTGCGATTCGATCGGCTTTTACTCCCGCGGACTTACGGCATCGCGATGGCCGACTTCTATTGCGCCCCAAGCTTTATACGCGGGCTTTTACGAGTTTTTACGATGCCGCGAGTACAGTTGAAAAGCCAGCTATTTACAGCAGCCCGAGCTGCGCGCCCGTACGTAATTCGTGCGCGGATAACAGTGCCAATATTCCGCGCAACTATTATAAACAGCTTAAAAAGTGCGAGTGTAAGTTTTTATATATGCTTGGAGGCGCGATACATGTGGGAATATAAGCATGGCTTGCCATACGTGACTAAATATAGTTAAACGCCGCTAGATTATGCCAATCATAAACTATTTATCTCGGCTCTGCGTTGAGAGCTGGAGAAAGATTTTCTTATTTTTCTTTTTTGTTTAACTTGCGGGCTTCTCGTGCGAGCTTGGAATAATGATACTTTCTGGACATAAATTCTTGCTAAAAAGAAAATAATAATCTTATTCCTGGGGTATATACCGGTATACGTTGGCGATACAAGCCATACGAACTGAAATGTTAATTACACGGAAGAAGCATTTCTTTGAAATATAACAACGAAAATTCAAGCACTGTAATAATTTATCAAAATTATTTACAAATATAGTAATAAAAATAAATTAAGAAAAGTTATTGTTTATTTATCAAACACAATTCTATTGTAAATTCTTATACCTGTGTTACTTATATATATATTTTTTTTATAATTGCTTATATAATGTATAATAAAAGCAGATTCATTACATTCGGTATACTTTTTCATTTGGTATATTGTCAGAAATATATTAGGGTAATTGAACGACCATATAGGAACGTTATCAAATAGTACTCCAAAATAATAATATTTAACTCACTTAGAAGCAATTGAACGTGAACTTTTTAGAAAATTATACAAACTGCCTGTTCGATACAGATACAAACAAAATACAATGCCGATTGCCTTACAACCCAAAGAGAAATAATGTGAACCTTCGCTTTAACGATAGGTAGTTCCATTCTTAAATATACCCATAGATTTAAAACACCATCAAGTATACGATCGAGTATCATCCTCCTCACTTTCTATAGGCTGCGAAGCGAGGCAAACTGAAAGAATGAGCGTGCGTCGCATGCAATAGAATCGGGCCAAATAATTAGGCCTACCTACGTACTGTCCGGTCAATGGAGCACAACAAATCCCCTCACTGCGTCATTATTGCGCGGCGAACCAACGAGTAGACTCCGGTGTCTGCGCGTTCTGATATCGTAGCTCGTGTACACACACACACACACACACACACGCGCGCGCGCGCGCGCATAGACAGTCGAGTGTTTGGGAAGGAAGAATGGGCGCTGCTCGGCAAGTCTCGTTACGAGGCAGCTCCTACACAATGGTCGAGAGCAGGAGGAGGGAGAGAGAGAGAGAGAGAAGAGCGGCCAACGACTTCATCTGCGAAGACAGAGCCATCCCTGCCGGACGTTTAAATTATGTAAGTAGCCTCTCCCTCTCTCTCTCTCTCTCTCACTCTCTCGTATGGTTCCGCGTCGTCTCTGGCCGCTCGACTCGTCGTAACGTTTCTTTCTCAAGCCACCAGCGATATTCTCTTTTCTCGCCGCTTCTTCTTCCTTCCTTCCTTCTGGTAGGCGGATTTTGTATTTTTTTGTTCCTCTCGCTCTGACTGCATACCGATGTCGTTATTTGTTTTTGCATCCTCTTCCTATATACGTTCCATTTGCAGGTTCTATATAATTGATTATATCTGGAATAGCAATAACGCGGGAGTTTGGAATGACGCGCGTGCGTTAACGACTGTTGTTGCGCTACTCTCGCTTGGTATTAGTGTAAGCCGTTTATGTAACAAACGCGCACATGTATAACGTGTAGCTGAGGAGTTCAGTTGTGGACGACGATACGCTGCAGGCCGGGTTGTAATTCAGCTGTGATAAATTCGCTGCGAGCTGTCCGATTGATTTATGTATAATACGCTTTAAAACTTACTCGCGCGCGCGGAGAGCCCCCTTAATTGGATCCATTTAGTAGGGAGAGTTCTCGGAGCTTGCATCGGCGGACCACTTTATACAACAGCCAACCCGATTGATGGTATTTTCGCGGGACAAAATCATTTTATTTACTTGACCTTCGTCGCCACTATACGACGCCTCTCTCGAGATCTAATTTTCGTCAACGTCCATATACGCGTATACAATCTCGTATACAATAGTGTTTATGATTATGTTGTATCCAGTTGCGATATGTCACACTCGAATTGGCAAAGCCCAATATGTATGAGGTACTACGCGTCAGCTGCTGCACGTGGCAACGGTGTTAGATAGCTAACGAGAGCGGCGGTGGCGGAAAAATCTTTAATTAACTTTACACTTTTTGCGCGCGCCAACTCCAACCCACCCGCCCGCCTGTCCGCGTTCTACCCTTAAATCCTTCATTATCCCCGACGTCTCCTCTCGCTGCTCTGTCTCTCTCTCTCTCTGTCCTTCTCCAGCTCTCCTCCACGTCCGACTCCCCCGTCGCTCCTCCTCAATCTCCGTCTGCCGCGTCGTCTTGTCATCCAGCCTGCCACCTCTCCGGCTAGCAGCTCTCTCTTTCTCTGCTCTTATATATAGACCCTTTTTTTTCCTGTCCTTGCGCGAATATGCGCTCCGTCTTTGTTGTAAGCGCGTCGGCCGCGTCGAGTGGCTGCGCGCACTTCCGAGACACACGGCAAAGCCAAATGTCCCTTTTTGCACTCTTGCACCGGCTCTCTCTCTCTCTCTCTCTTTGCAGCAGCGCGACGTCCTTCTTCCCTCTTCCCTTCGAGAGCACACATGTGTGCAGCAATGTCTCCCTCCATATGCCGCGTGTGTATATGCAGAAACGCTAGAGGCGCTAAGAGCAGTCGTTGTCGTCATCCTGCCGGAAGGCGCTCGACGTGCGTTCGCTGCAGTCAAAATAAACTTGTCGTTGTGTCGAGCTTAGGACTGTGCTGCGTGTTAGCCTCATCTGTTCTTTGCCTCCCGCGGCGGCGGTGGCTCGCTGCACTTAAATTTCCGAGGCAACGACCTCGTGAGACTTTTCGCGCTCTCGTAATTTCGAGCGCGGACTGTTCGTATAATAGCAAGGATCTATATGCTCTCTGCACGCGCAAAGAAATATCGTTTATTGAAACAGTTGCTATTATCTTTTATTATTAGATTTTAATGCTGGCCGATGGGGTAACTATCTTCACCGACTAGCATGTTTTTGTTGCTCCGAATATTTATTTTTGGCGTGTAATTAATGTATTAGTATACTGTGATTCGAGGGACGTAACGATGTAATCCAATCTATACATGGTCACCAAATTATTTATATTGCAAAAAACGTGTATTATATAAGAGATCCTGCTGGTGACGATATCTTTATATTCGTTGTGATCTTCAAAAGATAGCTTCAGTTTTCGCCTTATATGAGAAATCAGTTTTTTTTCCCAATTCATTCATTATTTATCATTTAAAAATATTTATCGATTCTTTCGTAAACAATAGCTATTAGAATTTACACAGTTCTTAATTCACGTAAACTCATTACTTGCGCTTAAAAATCTAAATTCGGTAAAAGTATATACCAAATTTCGAGGGCAATTCGTTATTTCTTCGATAGCACGCAACGGCAAAATCAAAGCCGCTTATACACACGTATATGCCGAAATCAAAAGCATAGAGAGAAGGTAGAGCGAAATATCGATTGAATTGTCAAACAATACAATCGCCAATTACTTGGAGAAACACGAGCTATCGGGGCAATAAATTGAATTTTTTTTTTCTAAAGTAGAACGCCAGCCGCGCGCGTTTCTCAAGCGTATGTGCGAGACGAGAAAAACGTACCTATACACACACACAGACACACTGCACACACATACATATACACACAAGAGTCACGCCTATTTCGGTGTTCTGATTCATCGGCGTGCAATAACGTCACCGATATTGCAGGAGCCCGGCAGCGGCAGAACAACTCGACTCGCGCGCCGCCACTTGCGAGTTTGCGCCAATTTTAAGAGAGAACACGCTTCAACAACGCGCCCTCGCCAGCTCAAACTATCGATATATACATCCTTTCGCGGCGATATTATTTCCTTACATCTCGCAACTGCTGATATTGGGTATCGATTAAAATAAAAATAAAAGGGCAGCTCGCGCACGCGTGACAAGGACCGCACGCATTTTTCTACCGGCAGACCTTCAACTATTAGCTAGTTGGAAATATACACATCGCGAGCTGGGAAATCACTCGATGCAGTTGCGCTGTATAATGATCAATCGGCAAGTAACAATTCAATGGACATTTAAAAATGCCTTTAACGAAGTAATGATTGAAATCATGAAAAAGCACATTTCATTAAAAGAAAGTCTACAATTCACTTATACAGCAATTATCCGTTTAATTAACGTTGCAATAATGAAAAAATACGATGTAAGCCAATATCAGAGCTGGTCTCGCGCTATCGCTATATATAATATCGACGCCGAACGCAGAACTTTCCAATAATTGCATTTATATATACTATAACTCCAATATGGAACGAGGTAAAAACATTTTTGCGCCGCCATATAGTCGCCATATCTCTTTGTCCCGCGCGTTCGTCGGCATTCATTAAAAATCGCTTGAGCGCGCGGGTCTGGGAACAGCAGCGGCAGAAAAAAAAAACAGGTTTCGATCATCAAGTCTGTGCACTAGGTGGGACGCGTCAGTTTCTGCTCATTAAGTCCTGCAGCCCGGAACAATGAGACGTGGCGATATTTAAATCCCAGCAGCGCCGAAAAGCCGGTGAAAAGAGACTATGTAGGCTTTCTCTCTCTCTCCCTCTCTCCGTTCGCGTGTCCTCGTTGGGTCGGCTTGTTATACACGCCGAAATCGGATCCGAGAACTAGGCTACCAGGAGCTGAGAGTCGGGTAACCCGGAAATCGAGCTCACACACACACACATATATATATGTATGCGCGTGAATCGCGTCACATTGGGGTTCTTCAGAATGTACGTCGCCCACCAGTAGCAACGGCCTCTTCGCGGACGGACGAACAATGGCTCAAGCTGTGGGCTGTGTGTATGTGTGTGCACGTCGACGGGGATCGGCTAGTTATGAAGGTTTTTTGCTAACGCGGTGAGAGCTGCTCGCGGATAGACCAACTGCCGCTAATCCGCGGAGGGGAAGAGATGCGCAAAATGAGGTTACGAGGAAACCGACGGATATATATTCTATGCGCGCGGTGGAATGTGAACGAGTCGCGGAGAAATGGAAGATTGTTAAGCGATCGAGACGTAGCAGCGATGTTCTATTTTGCGCGGCGAAGAAAGGGCTGAAAGCGTGAGTAATGAGTTCTTGTGGATATTAGTGCTATATCGTTATCATTGGCTTGCTTCTATGTGCACTGTTTAGCTGCACTATTACGCTGAGAATAGATGAATGGGCTAGATGTACACGCAGCGCTGTATGTGCAATCATCGGCTCAGCGTTACTCTATCAGGATGGTTCTTTAAAAATCCTTTCGAATTCATTTTTAAATACTATCAGAGAAAGAGTCGACAATTTTAGGTACTTTTCAATGGAATTCGATTAAAATTCTGACGAATATTTAATGATCAATCAAATTTAGGTGCAACTTAATTGAGTAGTTCACTGTCGAGTGTATTGATTATATATACACACGGCTATGCTCGGTAATGTAAAAGTTCATTGAATCAATTCCATAATTGTAATTAATGCACGTATCACGGTTCTCATCAGAAGTTAGCAATTAATATCTATACTCTGAGAGTTCAATATTCATGACTTTGTATTTGGAATCCGCCAGAAGTCCTCGTTTCTCTAAGAATAATTCACAGGTGATCATCTATAAGTATTTTATCCTGCCTATAAGTTTTCTTACAATTTACTACTCCATAACTAAAGCCAAAAGTTATTCCATCGATCACTCCGTATCGTGATCCACCATAAGCCCATCAGAGATCCACTATTTAGAAAATTAAGTGTTGGACACCAGATGTTGTAGCAATATATAAATGCTACCATCAAGGATATCGAAAATCCTTTCAATCATCGCAACTCGTTCTCCAGAGCCAAGCTTCCAAATAAAAAGAGAAGGAATAGCGAGAAGGGATTGTAAGCGCAAAAAGGAGAGACAGAGAGAGGAAAAGAGAGAGAGTAAAGCGCAGAACAACGAAGAAAGAGATATTAAAGAAGAGAGCAGGAGAGAAAATCCATGCGCGACTCATGCAGCAGGCTGGCACAAGGGGTCTCGGCAGTTCCAGCTGAATTGCCAGGTCTTCCTGTGCTCTCGAAACGCGACGAGGGTTTCGTCGTTCTTCCAACTCTAGCCCTCCTCCGCTCTCTCTCTCTCTCTCTCTCTCTCTCTCTCTCTCTCTCTCTCTCTCTCCACCCTCGCTCGTCTACCGCTGCTGCCTCTGCTACTGTGCAGCCGCTTGCCTTCGCCATTGCGCGCGTCTCTTTTCCTCGTTATCCGGCAGAATTCACTTTCTCCGCGCTTTTCGATCTCTCACCGCATCTCACGATTCCCGATGTCGGAGTTTTCAGCTTTTTTTCCGCGTTCCAGCTTCTCTATTC
>UELV01088818.1:23528-36539 GCA_900490015.1 Megastigmus stigmatizans
CCCCCCTCTTTCTCCGCAGTCTCTCTATACATCTCGCGCGAGCGCGCGTTTATCTCCTTCGACTCCTCCGCCGCATTTAAATCTATCAAGCTGCTCTCTGTAGCTTTGTCTTTTTTGCTCCCCCGCCCCGCCGCTCCAGCATCCCAGCTCCGACAACTGTATACGCAGAGATCCCGCATTCTCTTTCTTTCACTGTGCTGCCTTTCCTCCGTTTTATTGTGTCCTTTTCTTCTCCGCGCGCACTTTTGATATCCTTCCCGCTGGTTACCTCTCTCCATTTTTACCCGCTACCCTTTTGTTCCTCTATTTTTCTATCAGGATCCTCGCTTCCTTTCAGAAAGAAGACTTGAGAAGACTGGCGGCGGCGGCGGCGGTGGCAACAGTGGCAGCGGCAGCCCTTCGCTACCGCGCTCCTCTCTGTGTATACGTATATCTATCGCTCCTCTTTATCTTTTTCTCTCTTCCTGATTCTCCATCTCCATTCCCATCCCTTCGACCTTTTTCGGCATTTGTTTCCATCCCCTTTAGTTGCCGGTACGTAGCGCTATCATCGCAGCTCTTTCCACCTCTCTCTCTCGCCGCTTCTCTCTCTATATATTACTTTCTTTTCTCCACCCTTATTCCGTCCTAACATACTTTCGTCAGTTTTCGTTGGTCGCCCTCTCATCTCTCTGCTTTGCCTTCATTCAACACGACGTGATTGCAACCTGCATATTTTATGCGCGACTACCCCAAGTGTCCGTACGTTCGTTTCTCACGTAAACCTACCCTCGAGCTAGATGGAACGAGAAAGATGAGAATGAGATGTGAGAGGAGGGGAGAGGCCAAATGTATACTGGGTGTGGAAGGTGTAACAACATAACTGCTTTGGAAACGCGTACGAGGGAAATTCTGGACGTAAAACCGAATAAGAAATCGTTGTATGGCCAAATCCTCTTCGATGTACCTATATATGTGTTTAGCGATGGATCAGGCTATCAACATTCATAAATTCCCCCAGTCGCAATAACTTGGCGTGAAAATCTTTTACAAGAAAAGCCAGCAGTAAAATGACTTTCAGTTTCTTTCAGACCCTAAATCTGACAAATAGATTGGATGTGTATAAAGTTGAAAGACAGTTTGCGAAGCCTATAGTCATCATGTTATTTTAATATAGCTTCGCCAAACTTTTCTCGTTACATTATCATATAACATTACCTTTAGCTTAAAGAAAAAGACGATATCCAAAAAATAACTAAATGGAGTATAAAATAATTAATAAATTTATGGTCCAGAAATTTTTATCTGAATATTACCCATTAGTTTGTTTGAAAGAAAAAAAACTACTATACAGAGCAAGTTTTAGAATCGTAAACCCATCACCGAGTATTGTAGTTGAATGAAGTAACGACATGATTCCCAGATGATTATTCCGTCATACCTCGTATGTTCGATCCGCCAAGCTAACGTCTCATTGACCTATTCTCTACACGTCTGGGCTGCCAGTGTCAGTACACTTCCGGCTTAACTTTGCTCCACGTCAAACTTTACGCCTTTGGCTTGACATTACTCTCACTCTCTCTCTCTCTCTCTCTCTCTCTCTCTCTCTCTCTCTCTCTATTCCTTTTCTCTGTCTTTACCAGTCTTAGCCATCGACTCTTCACAAAGTTGTGCGTATACGGGTTGATGTTTTTGTTAATCCCCGCTTATGATTTTTAATACTTTCGCAACAGCGATGATAGAACTTAGTTATCGATTATGCGTTGAGGGGATTGCGCGAGCTTGGTTTATGCTGATTAGTCTATTTCATGGGCAAACTAATAATAGGTACATCGAAGAGATCAACCAGAGTATTTTATATGTAAACATGCAAATCGCTAATGAAATCAGTACGCATGATGTACCCGCTAATGGATGTTTGTTTTCATTAAATCTTATAATAAACGTACATGATAATAACAATAGCGATTGCATATACGTACAAGTCTGCTCCCTAGTTCTGGATTACGAATATTTGTACTCATTACTACTATGTATTGATAATATACTAAATTCTATTTCAAACGAAAAAGCATTTTTAATCAGTCTAACACCGAAAAAATAAGAATTTGGCTCGCTTAGAAAAAATGTGTAATGGGTGGGTAATGTCTATATTGACTATACATAACTGTGAGCTCAGATAACAAACGTTTGCTTGGTTGTCATACAGATAGAAAAAGTGTCACCTCTGTTTATTTAACAATAGCAAGATCGTATTATTAATTCATCATGTAAATCTTCGTAATGCAATATTTACTCAACTCCAAGATTAAAAGTTGCATTATATTTGTCGCGGATGAACGTCTAATACATCGAATATGCAAACAAACGTATACACTTTTAATTAGGTAGTGGATAATTTAAATGATCAAATATCAGAAAAATTGATGTTTCAATTCGGACGCGAAGCATTAGTTTTTATTACTGTTTAGTATATATCATCCGTCCTTGTTTAACGATTGGAATAAAACCGAGAGAAACTCGTTGCGAATGAAACAAAGCAATATTGGTAGAGTGATTTGTAAAACGCGTTGTCTCGTCATGTCTTGAAGGTTGCGCAACGAGGTGCCAGCGAAGACACACCCCAGATAGCCAGCCAGCCACGCCGTGTGTTTCATTACTTTATCAAGCGCAATAAAGCTCTCCATGGCGTCGGACATGGCTGTGTTAAATACTGATTAACATGCAAACTGGACATCGCTATGTCATAGCAATTCACTCCATATAACGGCTGCCTGTAGACAATGTCCATGAGGCACAACCCATGGCTATGCAAAGCAGTAATAAAGTCTCGTTACAAACCCGTCGACAATTCATTTCGAATTGCGAGACTTGGCTTCTTTTCTCCCTCTTCCTCCTTTTCCCGATCTATCTCTCGTATATCCTCGTGCCATATATACACATAGCATCACCGCTACACGCGTCTTTATATTCTCTTTCCCAGATACACACTGATTTTCTCTGCGTGTGCGAGAGCGAACGAAGCGCCTTTGTCTGCCGTATACAAGCTCTAATACTGTCTCTCCCTTTATTTTCGACCCGGAGGCCGACGCCCATCTCGCGCTTAGCTGGAGCTCAATTAAATAAGGCCATGAATAGGTAATGAAACAAAACGCGTATGGGATTAAACGTGCGTTGGCGCGATTCTTGCGCGCGCGCGCGCGCACCCGGAAGAAAAAAAGATTGCACGGGGACGCCAAAGTGACGGAATTAGTTTACACAATACACCAGGGAAGAGAAGGCGGTTTTTTTTTTATTTGGAACGTGTATGTGTACAGTCCCAGTGGGGATTTCGCCGATTACATTACCATCAGATTAAGTGACTAGTACAACATATATAAATGTACGACAATGTTTTCGGAAGATGCGCTCTTGTATTTCTGAATTTGACTTTCTACTTATATAAATCTGTTTTATATTTACTAAAACCGATGAGCTATTTGTGATTCGATATTGATTTTAGAATAATACAAGTAAAGGGAGAAAATAGAAAATACACTTCAAGTGACAATGAAAATCTTTTTATTTTTAGTCAATGCCATAAATGTTTTACATTATGAAATAATAAATATTGACCGTTTGAAGGCGCAGAAAGGTTTATTCATTCAATTTTTCTATTAAATGAAAAAGTGAATCCCAGCGAGCTTGAAATAAAATGAAGTCCTTTGAGTAAGCAAGATCAAACGCTCTCATTTAGGGACGTAAAAAATATTTTTACATGAGAATTTAATATAATTCTCATAGCTAAAGGAAAAATTGAAAACAATTTATTGAAAATGATATTGCTGTTATGAATTGTTCTATTGATTCTTTCATGCAATAATCGTGTTGAACAGTGAATTCAGCCTTTTTTATAATACTTTTCGTTGAGTAACAGATTGATTTTTCTTTTTAATTAAACGCTTTTTATGGACTAATAATAAGGAAAGTCGAAACTGCAGAAATATTCTTCGGTCCAAAATATAAGATTACGTGTCTCGGGGTGTCGTTCGATTGGCCCTTAAATCCAACCTAAGGTCCGTTTAATAAAAATATATTAAAAACCAATGTAGTGTTTCAGCGAAATCCATAACCTGGAGGGTGTGGACTCCTGTTTACATATATATATATATTCATTATACATTTAACAACTTGTACTTTTAATATTAGCCGAAGCTGGGATTCTTCATTCATTGATTAGTCTAAAATTTATGAATTATTTCCTTTTTTAACCGTGATATGCAAAATTATACAACGTATTCAGATACTACATAAGATTTTTATACATCCGGTGCAATAAATATACTTAATAATGTGTGTGCATGTACTATAAAATTTGTGCAAAATAGTATAATATAGAAATTGTAGTAGTTACAGTACAGGCTAATCAGACGCGTACACAAGATATTTGTAGTACATTGGCACCAATTCCTTAATGCTTCATCCGCTCATATTCCGTGAGTTATTCTTTCGTAGCACGTCACGCAATGCGCTTCTCGGGAATAAAAAGAATGGTGAAATCCGCGGCCAAGAAAAGCAAGAGTCATTTCCCTTTCGCGCATCGCTTAAGTAAGCGTAATACACGCACATCAGGCCGATCGAAGCAACAGCAGCAGCAGCAGCAGCTCTCGCTCTCGCTCTCGACTCTTGGAAAACAATGAAAACCGCAATGAGCATCGCTCGCTCACGCCAAGCTTGCCGTTCCGTCCAGATTCTTCCGGGTAAGGATTCTCGCGCGAGTTACACCAAGTATGTAGAGTTGCAGCAGGACAAAGCCAGAGAGAGAGAGAGAGAGAGGCGACAATGAAGGATGTCGTCGTGGATACTAGTGGCGGGCAGCTGTCTCGAGAAGCGAAACGAGGCAAATCGAGACACGAGTCACACACACACACACACACACACACACACATCGGCCCGTGCCGTACTCGGTATCCCTTGTAATGCGGGGGGATATAGATGCACTTGCATCACAGACACAGACAGACACAGTCTCCGTGCGAGAGCAGTTTAAACGAGTCACGTGCCGCGAGCCCCACCGACACGCGATACCGTGCAGGTCGCCTACCAGAGATGGATGGTGGACAAAGGGGAAACAGGGAATCGCTGTGTAGCTGCAGCTGTTGCTGTTGCACTTGGTTTTTCCTCTGTGCGAGCGAGCGAGTGGCGACGGAAAACTGCGCGCGGCCGAGGTATGCTCCTCTGCGACTCTCTGTGTCTCTCGGCAGCGCGTGCCTCATTCGCTATGCTCGGCTCGCGCGGCAGCCGCTCCTCGCTTCTCTCCTATATACCTCGGATTACGCGAGTCTCGTGTGCGTGCGTGCATAGTAGCAGCGGTAGGAAAGTGTACGTCGACTCGGAGGATGGAGAGGAAGCGCGTATAGTCGGAAAGTGCTGCGGGGCTAAAACTGATTCGGAGTCTCCGCGACGACGGGCAGACCTGCTGCTGCTACTGGCTCGACTCTATTTTCCGGAGGAGTTTCTTTTCGTGCAGCTCTATGTGTCATCCTGCTCTCTCTCTCTCTCTCTCTCTCTCTCTCTCTTGCTCAGACTTCTGCTTGTTTTTGTAAACATTGAATTTGATGGATATTTTTATACTTTTATTGAGACTTGCCAAGATTTTTTTTATGACAGTCAAGAGTTTAAAAGACTTATCTGCTGACTGAACAAGTGTTTATAAAGTGTTAAAAATCATAATGATTCAAAACATATGAAAATTTGTCAAAACATGTGGATAAAAGCATGACTAAAATCTCGATGACAGAAAATGGAAACTGTGCAAGTTTACTTGAACTCGAAATAAAATTATCTTCTATTTTTGTATACGATTATCATGGATTTAATATTTGACAACGCTTGATTTTATTTGCAAAATATACCTGCTAACTGTTTGAAATAATCATCTACAGTCGTAGAATGAAAGTCATAAATAAAATACTCCGCTCGCGATAGAATTATGAACGATATCAAATATACATATACCTATATAGTCAATCCATCGAAGCGCGTCTGATTAAAAAATAAACGACAACCGCCAAAGTTTCAGATGCATACTCGGGCGACTCGCGACATTTTATCGATAACCTATCAACCGTCGCGGAATATATATAAACTCCAAACCTATTCCCGTAGCATTACATAAAAAATAAATATTCGAATAGACCGCACAACGTCGAATATTCGACGAAAAAAAAAAGAAGAAAAAGTACTGCACTGCAGCATAAAAAGTGAAGCGTATATATTTACGTAGGTTGACTTTTCCGCGGACGACTTTCTTTTAGACGCGCGAGATACCGAACGGGATTCGACACGTGTATATTTTTCCCTTCCCTTTATTTCCGCTGGGACTTAAGGCCAAATAATGGAGCAGTGGGATGGGGAGGAGGGTTTCAACGGGCTGTAATTTCCGACTGACCGAGTTCGCGGATTTATTTATACGCTCGTCTGTTGAACTCGATTCCTTTTTCCGGGCCCGCGAGCAGCCGCTTCTCGTGCAGTTCAGCTCTATATATGTGTTTGTGTGCGTGCGTGCGTGCGTGTGTGTGTGTGTGTGTGTGTGGGTGTGTATGTGTGTACAGCTATGAGCAGAGATGGAGGAGAACAGTGGAACACGCGACATCACCGAGCGTCGTGAAATTAACGGAGCGTCGTCGTCGTCGTTGACTCGCTTCCCCTCTCTCTTTCCTCCCGTGGGAGTAATGAGCGCCGGTGTGAATGAGCCGGTTGCGAAGGCGCTCGAGCATTCTGTATATATACACTCTTGTTCTCTCTCTCTATCTCTTGTACAGTCAGACCAAGTTGCTGCATCTTTATCTGCCTCTATTCGCTCGCTCGCTCTGCCTCTCTATTCCCTCTCTCTCTCTCTCTCTCTCTCTCTCTCTCTCTCTCTAATACTTGCTCTCTCATTCCTAACTTCCTCGTTAATTATCTCCTATTTGCTCCATGCTTATCATTAAATTTACATGATGGTCATTGGATTATACCTGCGTGCTACTGACGCTTGAAAAATTGCGTGCGCGTGGCGGATCTCGTGCTGCTGCCGGGCAGCTTCGTTAATTTTATACTCCCGGTTCTTTTTGTTTCCTCTAGGCTGCGCGCGAGATTTTAAGCAGGGATTTTTCCAATTGCGTGCAAAAACGCGTAAACATGCTGATGGATATAAAAAATGATACTATTTTAATTTACGATACTTTGAATAGCATGCTATAATTTAACTCTGGAATAAAATACGGGAAAATGTAAAAGACTATTGATTTTGGATTTTGTTTTACTTTGTGCTAAATTGAAAAGAAAAATACGTTATGGTGTATACAAATTGCGTAAACATTGATGAAAAAGCTAGCAATGAAAAATAATAAAAATTATGTAAATATTTTCTTGAATTTAAAAAAAAAATAATAATAATAATATACGTATATTTATTTATTTATTTATTTATGTATTTATTTATCCTCCTTTTAACGGGTGAACCCATTTTATTATAAAATTGAATATAAATGAAATACGCAAGTCACTAGTAGCGCACAGTCTAGAATCATAGTTCATTTAAGTACCGACGTAATAATACCTAAAGTTGTGTTAAACAGATCATAATCGCTACAATAATAATCATTCCATGCAATAGAAGATCTCAAAGTGGGTGAATGTAATGCAACATTTTTTCTAATTATACCAATACAAAGATTACACCTAAGTCCTTTATATAATTCACTGATCTATCTTAGATCAATTTCATTCATTGTATACTTAAAATTACCATGATAACTTTTTCCACAGGTATCTCAAATCACTTGTCACTTCATCAACAGCTTTTTAATAAAAAAAAGTGACATTCTGAACAAAGCGTGCCAATTTTCATAATGCAATATAGCAAATAAGACAAAGACAATTCGTCAAAAAAAGCATTCACTGGGCAGTCTAGAAACTTAACCAATCTGGTGCTATCATTAGTAGCCCATCTAGTTATACAGCCGCAAACGAAGCAAGTCGATTATCTCGTCCGCAGCTCTCTTTCGGCTTGCCGCAAATACCCTTTTCCGCTGTCCCGAATTTTTGTCTTCATGAAGCGGCGGCGGCGGCAGCAGCAGCAGCAGCAACAGCTCACAAGCTCGAGCGAAAGCTCACTCGGCCACGTCCATATCGTTATCGCACGAGCGGCCGCTATATGCCATAGGCATGCACACATAAGCGCTCGTGCGCCTGCAGAGTGTAATACCGGAGCCTGTCTGCATCACGGTCCGCACGCATAATCTGCCGACGATCGATTGTCTGATATTCGCTCTCTCTCTCTCTCTCCCTTCGCTCCTCTCTCTCTCTCCTAGTTATGGCCAGTTGGCAGCAACAACAAATTAAGTGCTAGCGCGCGCGAAATATTAATTGCGCGCGTCGCGAACGTAATTACGGCTGCTCTCTCTCTTTCTCTCTGTGTGAGAGCGCTGCATGCAGCGTGGAGTCGGTCGAGCGTGGATATGCGCCGCTCCCGCTTATCGTTGCGATTTGTCGAGTTATTACGAGTACGGACTTTATGCAGATGCGCGCGGATTGCGCAATTAACCGATGTGCCGCGTCCAGTACACTCTCCTGCTTTATATACCCCTGCAGTAGTAGATCTACACACTCTCTCGCTGCTCTGTTTTTTTTCTCACGGCTAATTGAGCGCCGCATACGCGGTTGGGCCGCTGCACTTGCGCGCGATGCATCAGCCAGTGGAGTTGAGCGATCATCGTATTCCTGCTTTATGAGCTACAATAGTGTAACGAATGCGTAACGTTTTCATTTTGTCAGTTTAGAAATTTGTAAAGCTGCTGCGATGTTTGTTTATCCTTTTGTGAACGGTGCAGGTTATTAAAAGGAAAAGGTGACCTCTGACAGTTTTTTTACAACGTCAAGATTTTTTAAAATGTGGTGAATTTGATTAGCTTGTGATATTTAAAATTTTTTACTTTTTTTCGCCTTTTACTTAGTAGTGCTTTGTGTCGGAATTAATTTCAGATTTTTCGTTGTCATCAAAGTTAAAATATTATTCATAGTATGCTTTATGTATTAAAAATATTTTTAAGAAAAACGTAGAATTTTATACGTAGAACAGTTTTGAAAAACTTTGAGTCGTAAAAATTATAACTTCGCAAAATGTATCTTGCCGGCAAATACTAAAACTTAAGTTTCACCTATAAAATAAGTTTTTCTTTAAAATTTCTAAACTTATGAATTATGTATTATAATATTCACAACTTTTGTTATAACAAAAACGCCAATACTGTAAATAACTAATAAGTCAGAAAATGACGAGGAATATGTTAAGAAATAGAAATATTTCTAACTTTTTGCAAAGTATAAGATTTATTCAAGGTCTCGTGAATAAAATACTTTAGCCGCATTACACAATGTATTATACCCGCATAAGATAAAATATTACAATAGTGACGTTATTGTGCATTTAATCAAGAATTTAGGAGTATTGCGGCATCCGCAGGCTTTTCAAACGATGACTATACCATTTGCCATTAGAATAATTACAGTATTTCAGTGGAACTAGGATTTTGCAAAGATCCGCAGTCTCACAATAGAGCATAAGGTAAGACTGTATAAAAGTACACGATGGTCATACAACGAGTCAGGAAGTTGATGCTCTTTTCAGACTGCTGAAAGCACTTCAACGGATTAAGATTTATCACACCGAGAGAAATTAATCTTATCTCAGTTGCGCAGCTGGGGAAAGATTTCATAAAATAGAAATGCATTCACTTGATGGTCTCCCACCTTTTCTCTATAATTAAAATCTCATTGGATTTTATTTTTGTGCGTTTCCTTAATTCCTTCAAAATTACAGTTACATTCATACCGATATGCTGATAAATATTTACAATTCTTTATAAAAAAACTATCATTTCTTCCTCGTAGAAACCTGTACAACATTGTTTACAACAAGGCTATAGTCTACGAATATATTCCTCGATCATTTATCTAGGAGACCAAGCTCAAGAATGACTAAAAAGGATAGGACATTTTTTTCTATTAAAACTTAAATTATTTAAGACTAGTAATATAAATATATGAAATCATGTATCTAACATTTTATCAAAAAAGAATTCCTATTGATACGATTACAATAAAAGTAATTAAATGTTTTGCATTCTAATGGGGGGAAATCTGTCGAGTCAAAAAATAGGGGTTTAAGATGTCAGTGAAAATTATTTATTAAATTAGTCTTTCATTTGTAATTTAGCCACGTAGATAATATAATAATAGTAATGTGAAGATTCTAACATATTATAGGTCAGCTATAGAGCAAACAAGTATTTATAAAGTGTTTGAAATCTATTAATATTTTAACGAGTATGTAGTTAGTAGCATTATTATAGCTATATTAATTAGAACATTCTCCGAGTAATGCTTGTTTCAGAGTTGCAATGCTTCCATCTAAGGTTGGAATGGTATGAGAAAAAATGATTACACTCTGAGCATTGTTACTAGCTACAGTCATTCCATTAAGGTCTTCTAAAAGGTGCTCTAATAAATGGCTAAAAAATGAACTCTATTTCAGCGAGCTATATACGGAATTCGTTTAATTAGAAAAAGCCTCCAGCTATTGGAAAATTGCATTCTTCATGAGCGTTTATAAAAGAGAAAATAGAATATTTTTTCTGCAACGAGAATGACCTAATTTTTAAACTTTTATATATCAAAAAGTGTGAAAACAAACTGTTGTATAAGACGCGAATTAATGATGAGCATTTATGTTTTATAAAATTAAATTAAAGTTATATATATAAGCTCATGTAATTTTCTAAATCGATTAAAATCTTGATTGAATCTATTTCTTAATCTTGACGAAACTATTTCTTGAATAAAAGTATAATACAGTTCGTCTTCCCATAAATTCAATTTAATCACATTTAAAACAAAGAAATAAAATCTTGAGAATTAAGTTGGAACTTTGCTGCCAACCTGATCAAAATCAACAAAACAGTCATCCATCCGATTAAATAAATCGTACTACTTCTTGTAGCTGCGATAAAAAAAAGAAGAACAAAGAAAAACACCAGGAGAAGCGGCAGCAGCAGCAGCAGCAGATCTCCAAGAAAAACTCTTCCGCTCTGCGCATAATTTATATACACGCAGCAGAGAAGCCGAGAGGGCGGGCAAAGTTTAATTGCGATTCTCGAGACATCGCTGATGTAGCTGCGCCGCGCACCGAATATCGAGTTCCGCTGTCGAGGGAAAGAGCAAGACGTGCGCAGCGGATAGCGGCGAGTCGAGGAGCGAGATAGAGAGAGATAGAGAGACGTCGTAATCAATTTTCAGATCGGCCATCGACATTGACATCGAGTGCTCTTCCGGCCGACAGACACTCGACCGGACGAAGGAGGATATATACACACAAGGTCACGTTCTCGACGTCCTCACCCGCACACACCCACCCACACACACACACACACACACACACACACACACACAGTGCCAAGTTAGCGCACAGAGAGGCGTCTGCGCAGAACTTCCCCTCTTGGCCACTTTGCGTCCCATGCGAAAAAACGGAGAAGGGACTATAGGGAAAGAGAGACAGAGATAGACAGAGAGAGAGAGAGAGAGAGAGGGAGAGACGGGAAGCTGGGAGAGGAGGCTTTGTTTGAAATCCGAAGCGGAAAAGCCCGAAAGGACTTGGCGAATGTCCGATATTACGAGAGGAGAGGGCCGAATGAGCATTGCCGGCCGGCAGCGGCGCCGATGGCTGGCTGCGGGACTCGCGCACACACACCCGATCGATCACGCCGTGCGACTCGTCGCTGCTGCTGAAAGGGAACGGGACTCTTCTCTGGCGCTCTGTATAATGGCCGTAAAAAAAAAAGAAAAATCGCTCATCGCGGCCAGTGTTTACCAATGGTATTGACGTGCGGAGTTGTTTCCTTTTTTTTTCACGAGAGCCATTTTACTTTGAGTGGATGTGCTCTTTTTCTCGCAAATCGTGTATATGCGCGTTGTTGGACGCTTTCGCTTTTTTTTTTTATTTTACAAACAGTATACCGGAACGCGTGTTATTGTTCGCGGAGAGTGAAATTTCCGGACCGAAATCTATATATGTTATATATACCTTTCGCGGGCGATGTTTGCTCCGATAATATTGCGGTTTATAATGCCTGAGTGCGGTACGCGTGTAACGATATCGCGATAGCTGTCAGCGTGAAATACTTGTAATCACACAATATGTATTCGATATAGTGTTTAAATGTTACGATAAATACCAAATTTGATTAACTTATGAAATTATTGACTACGGAATATTTTACTTTTTAAATTAGCGCTCTCTTTAATTAATAGTCATTGCGATTAAATAAAACGAAAAGTATAATAAAATATAAAGTTGGATGAAAAATCAGAATAAACATAAATTATGCTGATTGCTGAAACGAAAGAATGAATGTATACGAAAGAAAGGAAGAAAGTGAAGCAAAGCCAGTGGGACGCGAAAATTACAAGCTGTAAATAATGAAAGTAAAAGCTCTCGGCGTATAGAAGAGGGGAGGGGGGAGGAGGTATACAGAGAAAGTACATATCCAGAAAGCTGCTGGGGAAGTAAGAAAATGAACGGAATGAAGATTCGTCGTAGCGCAGCCGCAGAGAAGCAGCGAGAGAGTTGGAGTGATGAGAGGCCAAAGGTTGCGGCGCGACGCGAGCCTCGTCGTCGAAACGGTAGACAGCCAATAATAATCGCGAGAACGCGCGCGCGCACACTCCTCCTGCCCCTCTGCTCGCCATTAAAATAATCCGATAGTCTGTCTGCCCAAGAGTGAACTAAAGCAGAGAAAGAGAGAGAGGCAGCGCCAAGTAAAAGGAGGAAGAAAGGGACTCGCCGCTGCAGATTGCGACTCGTCGTCGTCGTCACAGTAGTCGTCGCAGTTGTCGGCTCTCAAAAGAGGAGAGAGAGAGAGAGAGAGAGAGAGAAAGGAAGGAAGGAAGGAAGGGCGCGCCCAGCGTCGTGCATCAGCCATCAGGAAGAGAAAGAGAGAGAGAGAGAGAGAG
>UELV01088827.1:0-11821 GCA_900490015.1 Megastigmus stigmatizans
GAGAGAGAGAGAGAGAGAGAGAGAGAGAGAGAGAGAGAGAGAGAGAGAGAGAGAGAGAGAGAGAGACAGAGGAAAAGCTTCATCGATCTCGTTAAAGCTCGCCGCCACGGCGCGACGGCGTTTGCTCTCTTTATTTCCGCCGTGATGTCGTTCTCCTCGATGTGCCTCGCGCTCTCTTTTTCCTTTTTTCTCTCTCTTCCACTCCCCATTTCTTTCTCCTAAAACCGACTCTCTCTTCTCGTCTGTTCCCCTCTTTCTATTCTCTGCTCTCTCTCTCTCTCTCTCTCTCTGGAGAGGACTCGAGGAGATGCCCCGGCGTCGAGCGTTCGAAGGCTCGTAGCATCTCTCCCCAGACCGCAAACCTTAGATTACACCCACGGGATAAATTTCTGCCTTTCTCAGCTGCGCGTTTTCCATCAGCGGCTATCTTATTTAACTTCTCGAGGAGTTCGTCTTGTTCTCTTTATTCTGCTTCATTTTCTTTCTTCCTCGGTTTTTGTCTCGTTCGCTTAAACTTGCCTTTTTTTTGTCGGAGAGAGGCTTCTCTCTCTCTCTCTCTCTCTCGCTCTTTCTCTTTTACTGCAGCAGTTTACTGCATAGCCCGGGATTTTTATGTACCGCGACTGTGCTGCGTCGAGTGGCCTCATTAAGAAATGGAAATTCGCGAAAGGTGTTGTTGATTTATAAAATCGGATAATTAATGGTGCCGAGGAGGTTTGAGGGTTCTTTGGTGATTTCTTTCAGATCCTCTTTTACTCCAAGTCCTGTATTTAATTTCGGATAGGTTTAATATGCTTTAACGAAGATAATTTCAAAGATAAAATGAGAATGCCCATGAGATCGGAATAAAAAGTAGAGTCGAGGGGCAACGTATGAAACCTATGTCATTATTTAGAACATCAAAAGACATTTAAATTAAAAAAAAATTTGGCTCCCTTACTTGAAGGGAATGTTGATAAAAACTTAATTAAAAATCAGTATCTTTCTATACTCGTCTGTTTCTACTTTTATGTATTAAGTATAATAATCAACTCAGCCTTTTTTTCACATATTTCCCTTCAAGTTATGGAGCTAAATTTTTTTTCATATTAAACGTCTTTCCATACTCTAAATGATAGTACAAGTTTCGTGCGTTACTCTTACAATTTTATTAAAGTCAGGTATGGGCTTACTCCTTTATAAGTTCCTTTTATTTCGTCTTTGTAAAGTTCTATACATGTCTGTGGACGCTATAAATACAATTATTAGAATATACAGCGTTGTCCAGTCATTCACAATAAGACACACTTTTCATTAAGAAAATGCACTCGATTCTAAAATGTTCCCATCTCCGAGAAAACCATAAGAAAATTATTTTACAGAAACATATTTTTCATTTTCCAGTCAGCAGCAGCAGCAGCAGCAACAGCAGCAGCAGCAGCTGTAATAGCAGCAAATGTGCAGACAGCAATTCCTTACACTTACCACGGTGTAAAACTTTCCGGCGGAATAGTCTAACTACGTTAACTTATCTATATATACACGTCGACGAGCGGCTTGTCATTCCACTTTTCCTGGATCCTACGTCTGATCCTATACCACCTCTCTCTCTTTCTTTCTTTTTTACACTACGGAGAGTCCTCTGTTCATGTATATACATATATACAAGGGCCCATGTTAACATCCGCTTAATGGATCGAGCGATGAAACGTTGAAAGAGTCCCGCGCTGATCCCTCTAACGTATTAGCACGTTGGATGAAAAAAAAGGGAGAGAGAGTGAGAGAGATAGAAGGAATGACTCGCTCCTCTCTGATGCTGATGTGTTTTACGAGGGGCAAAAAGATTTTGTCGAGGGTTTAGTTTTTGGGACGAGCGAAAATGAGAGAGAGAGAGAGAGGGTGAGGTTTTATTCGAGGTTCCTTTTCTTTTCATTTTGCGGCCTTCATTCTCTCTCTCTCTCACTTTGTAAGTGAATATTTTACGAAGACGTTTCCATTTGCGATAACTTGAGCGCTGATTTCCTCCCTTTTTTGCTTTATAACGAATTTAGGCGGATTTAGAGCGAGATTTTTCATTCATATTAGAAGGTTTCAAAGCGTTTAGGATTGTTCCGCTATACTCGGCTTTGTTCAGCTGAGGTCTGTAGATATTTAAGTATCTGCTATAATATTTAAAATTTAGCTGTAACTTCATAAAAGTTACCGACGAAACTTCTCCAACGAAATGTACCGTTTAAATATTCCATTACCCGAAGCAGTTTATTTTACTGGCTAAAATATACAGGCCCCTTACTTCTCCTATATAATTATTTGATGTGCACAAAACCGAAGGATCGCGGCTGCTGAATTTTTCCAAAGCTCCAAATGAATGGAATATCTGCAACTTTTATGCGGTTGTTAGCGGCTTACAATGCAAATTCCTATTTTAAATTTTAACGCCAAACTTCTTCGCGGTTGCACGCGTATATATTTCAAACAAGTTCACTCTTGCCGATTGAGAAGAAAAATTTTTTAACAGAATTGCTTTTACTCTCGCGAGCTATATAAATGATTTATCGCGCTGTACTTGATCTTTGTGAAATCCATCGATTACGCCATTCTCAAAGTAAAATAAAGAAAAAAAGAAAAAAAATAATCCTCGAAGATATGCAAGTGGAAGGAAATAATTGTACAAAGGTATCGAATTCCATTTCCTTAACAATCGTCCTAATCTGATTGAAACAATCGGCCGTGCACTGGGATATTTTCAATTTTCGCGCGCGCGCTTTACGACGAAAATTCGATCCCGAACACACGAGCAAATCTTGATTTATCGCAGCTTATATAAGGGTTCGAATTTTTTACCCGATAATATATATATATATATATATATATATGGATGGGAGCCTTTGGTAGGAGGCGATGCGCTTTTCCTTTAAAAATCACGTTCGTGCTGCTATTGCTGTTGCTGCCGTTGCTGGTGCCGTTGCTGTGGTTGTGGCCACCTTAACACGACGTTATTACGTCCGTTTATCGGCAGCTTGACAAAACGCCGGGAAAAGGGATTTTTCCCGAGCTCAAACATCCCTTTGATTCCTGCGCGGCCTTTTCCCACGAGGTCTGCTGTAGTTGCTGCACTGCTGCTGCTCATAAACGACATTCTTTTAATTGAATTACTTTTTTTTTATGGTTTGATTGCTTCGGCTCCGCTCTCTTTCCTTGCAGACCGAAATGATTGGATTTGATTTGCGCCGATTCATTTTCCTCGCGATTCTCCGTTTGTCTCATTCGCGACAGTAGTGCATTATTAATCGATCTTTTCGTAGAGGATTTTTTGATTTATTTGACAGTTTTTTAACATGATTTCTGGTCAAATGTGAGAGAGACAAGTGAAATGGTAAAAGCGATTCCAGCAAATATAATTATTTCTATAATAATTGTTGAATCAAATCTTCTGCCAATGATTATATAAGTGTTCTTTAATCATAGATTTTAAAAAGTGCGATTTAATTCAACACTTGAGATTTTGAGCTTCTATTTCAATCCTAAGTATATATTCCGATAGGGACCTCGATTCAAGAGAATCTATAAAAGGTTCTGACGAGCGGAATACGTGAGCAAACTCACCGATTCTTCATTACATTACTGGTATTGTAACGTATACCTCATGCGTTCAACTTGATAATTTTCATACTTAACCCCATTCACAGAGCCAAATTCATAAATGGACTTTTACCCGATTCAAATGGTGAAAGAGTGCATCTATAAACTTGTCCAAGAGTCCTTTAAAGAATCGTCGCGTGAGTCTATTTCAAATCCTAAAACCCAAAAAAGTATCTTTACGACGGTCGGAACCCTCATAAACGTTTCTCCCGTTGTAAAAATGAGCTTATACAGCGTGCGTCGAAAATGCGCAACAAAAAAAAAATACGATGTACTTGTATCCCACCTACAGTCTCTCACACACATACGCGCAATGTAATAAAACCACTGATCATCCATATTCGTACATCCGGAAAATTCCACCATTGCCATTATGGCCGGGGCTGCATTACGCGATCGTCGTGTGCTCTCACGCCCCCCCCCCTCCCCAGGCTGCACACCTCATACGTGCTTGTGATTTTTCAACAGTGAGAGAGAGAAAGAGAGAGAAGGTAGATACGTGTTCACGTTCGGCTTGTATATTTCGCTGGAATAAGCCGCGAATTCGCGGGGCTTGGCCGCACGGTCGGCTTTACTGCCAATAAAGAGAGCGTAATCAAGGCTCGGAGCTACCGCCGCCGCTGCGAGCGAAGTGAGTCTCTTTACGTGCGAGCTATTCTCTCTCTCTCTCTCTCTTTCTCCCTTTCTCTCGCTCTCTCATTTCATATCTCACTCGAGTTTCGTGCGCCTGACCGATTTTCTTTATGCTGCTGCTGCTGCCGCTGCTGCTGCGATGCTCTTTTGTGTCGCTCTATTTTGCCGCTTCGATCCGCGCGCGACCCTGATGTTTGTTATTAAAAACTACGCCGGCCAAGTACGCGGCGCGAGGAGGGAGGGGAGGAGTGTTTTGCGCGTGAGGATTATATGTGTCGAGTGAAGCAGCTTGTCGAACGAGCTTTAATAATTCTTTCTTATCAGTTATGAATTTAGTTGAAGCGAGATAGACATTTGTACTCACGCGGTGATTTGAAGGATTCTCGGAATTTACTTAATACTGGCGGTGAAAATGCCCAGGAAATAAACGTACATTTAGGATAGATGTCAATTATTCACCTGAATTTTAGTTTATTATGTGAACGAAGCCATGAATGAAATTACTCGAAAGTTATACCTAAAGCCACTTTATTAATGAATTGGATACATAAAAAAGACATTTATTTTCGAACCATGACAAAAAAATTACGAGATATCAGTGTTATTTTAATGTTGAATTCTTTTTATTTTATTTTTTGTTAATTTTAAAAGATGGAAGAATTCATGGGTTGTGAGAGGAAGGAATTATTATTTTTCATATGAATCGTGCAGGTTATTCGTGTTGGTTCATCTCCTTCATTGCTTTTTCTTTCATTACTTTTGCTGTGTTGACCGTTGAAAAGTTGACGAATACACAAAAAGCTGATTACTGTGTTTTCTGGAATCGCGTGTTCTCGGCGCCACTTTATTGGAATTGAATTTTCGAGTTCGCGGAAAAGCAGTTCTATAGGAATAAAAGTTGTGCGAAATAAAAATCATTTCACACGATTGTATACAATCTAAACCACATTGTTATACTTACACGCTATACCAAGTTTAACGTATAATTAAAAAAGTCCATAATTTCAAATCAACCAACTAAATTAACCTTTAGACACTCTCGAAAAACAAAACCAAATCTCTCTCGCGTCTGAAGAAAATACCACAGGCATTTTCCAAGTATTCATCCAATAGCCACTCGACACCTGCGCGCATTTTCAAGTCTCTCGCGTGCGCGTTCTAGCGCCTTATTGGATTCTACGAAACATCTTTTTTTTTTCTTTTTCTTTATCGACCTCTCGGCGCATATACACACACGTGTGTATATACATATGATACGCGTGCGAAAGGTATATACACGTAAATGGAATTTTGCAGGCGAGCCGGGCGCGCGCGCATCTCGCCCCTTACGTTTTTTCCAATCTACCTATGATCCGCGAGCCATTTTCGCATGCTAGAAAAGGAATATAGGGAAAGAGAGAGAGAGAGAGAGAGTGAAGCAACTTTGTCTGGCGGCGTTTCGACTATAGAGAACACAATGGGGGTAGGGCTGGGACAGGCTTCTTTGCCGACGCGGAGACAGAAATGACACGATCGAGATACTATACACTATACACATGCTGGAGGACTTTTATCGAGGCACGAGTGTGTCTCGCGTCGCGCACGCGGTCTCCCAGCTTAATCTATACTTTCGTGTCGCGTGACTGCACCTAGTGAACCTTATATATATATGTAGGTGGAAAAAGTGAATGGATGCGCGTCTGTGCGTTCGATACTGCATGCACGAGTTAACGAACTTGTTTTTGTTTTAGTGATAGTACCTATCAATGGACACGGAGTTGTACAATTGACACAAGAGCATTATTGGATATCTGATGATTTATGCGTTATAATTTGAGATCGTGACGTTGTTCCATTCAACTTGGATTTGACGGCTGCATACACGAGAAAATATTCATTCGAGCCAAGCATTCGAAATGATACCTTGAAATGTGAGCTGCTATATTACATATATTATATAACTGCGGTTCGATAATTAATTTGAAAACTATAATTAGCGGGAATCCGTCAATTAAGTAGTGAAGCGGGTTATCTTTATTTCGTGTCCTCTCTCGTTTGTCTATGAAGAATTCAGAATTTATAAAATAAAATACGCGATGAAACCTGTCGGATATCAATAAAATGCATTTTTGTAGGTCAACAGCTAACACGAGAGATATTATTGCAACAATCGAATCTCATTGTTTAATGTTATTAACTCTGTAGAATCGAAATAGATATTGGATTGTGAGTTAAGCGAGAATTGTTGGAATAGTTGCGGAACAACGTGTGCGTATTTTTGAACACGCTGAAATCATTCCGAAGCGTTTCTTTTCAAACATAAAATTTGATTCTAAAACTCGCTTCGCGATGCTCTCTTCATTTTCCTTTTTCTATTTTCGCGAGCACATCTCTTTTGTGCTCGATAAACTTTTGGGAGAAAAGCTTTAAAGTATATTGCAACGAAATAGTATTCGAAGCCATTCCCAGAAACTTGGCGTATACGGCGATTGATGGGAATGGAACACTTGTATATTTTTTTATCTTCGATAGTAGATGGTGGAAACAAACGATTCTATTAAATTTGAGGACTAAAGTAAAGAGTCGAGTGTTTGTTCGTAGATTAAAATATACTAGGTGTCTGATCAGTTATTGACCTTAATCACTTAAACATAGCTTTATTCGTGAAAAAATTACCTGTTACGATGTTATAATTACATTTTTTAAATCAATACCAAGTAAACAATTTACTATTTTCTTATTTAATAGTATATTTAAAGATAGTTGTATTACATACTTTATGATTTTTTAAACTATGTAGAAGTGAATTTCTTAACAACGTAAACTTGTTACTTGTAACAGGAGGTTCTTCAGATACGCAAACATCTTTGTTAAACCTGTAACCGCGGCGTGAAATTCCAAAATCCACACACTAAACACTCATCAAACACGCGGCATATCCAAAACATATACACTACAGCACAATTTCCATAAATAATCTCTTGGCGCCTCGTCAAACTGCAGCAGCCGTTCCCAAAAGCGCAAGCAAAGCTTCCCGTCGAAAGCTCATCCCTTCCACAGAAAATGGCCCGAGACCCGTCGCGAAAAAAACAAAAGAAACAACACACGCGGAAAAAGGAAAGAACTCGGCAGGAGCGATAAAGGCTCTTGCAGGCAGCAGGTGGCTAGCGGAGCCATTCAATTACGAGGTTGTGGCCAGGAGGCGCCGAAATTGCTCTGCACCGTGAAACGCCGCCGCCGTTGCCGCCCAAATCTGCAATCAGAAAGTGCTCAGAAGGTGGGAGCGAGAGAGAGAGAGAGAGAGAGAGAGAGAGAGAGAGAGAGAGGCAAAGAAAAATGACGACAAATTTCAGCGCTTCCTCTCTGCGGCGCTACGTCGCTATCTCTCTTTCTTTTTTTGCGCCCTACGATTCGCCCCGCTCTCCCAAGTGTCGTACACAGTATAAATGTCCGGTAGGGCAACTTGTCGTGGCTTAAGTGGAAATGGGTGAGGAGGGATTAGACCGAGTAATTCTTATTATTAGCGACGATATTACCACGTCTGTTCGGCTTTATGTTACTTATCGCTCATCTGATGTACGATTGCCTAGCTTCTTTTCAAAGCGCCTGTATTTTTTGTTACTAAAAACGATATATTTCATCGACAAACCTTGTTGGTAATGCGATAAGATTTTTAAAAGCCGGTGTAATTTTAATTTTTATACTCACTTTGACTATTATTAGCGCTTCTGCTTTTATACAGCCGCAGTAGACACACGATTGCAATAACAGCACTTGATTCGACAAGCTCAGCGAAAGAATTAAGGATACAGCGTCATCATTTCGCATCCCCTAGTGCGCATTGGCTCGCCCCCCCCCCACCCATTGTTTATGGGATTCGTTATACCACACCGACTCTCTGTATACAGGCTCAAAGCGCAAAGGCTCCGCATAATGCTAAGAAATTACAGATGCGAGAAGCGAGGCAGCGGCGGAGGAGCTGTAGCAGCCACGCGTGCAGTAGCGAAGGAATTATGGCAGCGGATGAAGGTAAATAATGGCTGTTTTCTCGAAAAAGCTCACTCCCTGGTCCACCTACGCCACCGTTTCGCGCGCAATCCATTCCTTAAATCATGAAACTTAATTCTCTCCCCCAGCGATTTCCATAATTCAAATGAAAAAGGCGCAGCTGGGGGGTGAGGGGAGGCGAACATGTTTGGCGCGCGGGCGCGTGCGTAGCAAAAGTTAAAAAGCGCGCGCCAGGGAGAAAGAGAAGGAGCCACGAGAGGGGAAAAAAAAGAGCCGAGTGAAGAGCCGGTTGTGCAGCTGCAGCGATGGAGGCCGCCCGAACCGCCAGCAGGATCCAAGCGGTGAACGTAATTCCTCGGCAAAATGAGAAGCTATGCATATTCCGCAGCCGCGGAGAGAGCTTGCGGTTCGCCTACTCTCGACTATACCCACACACGTATGTATGTACACACACGTGCACGAGTTGCGGCGTATACAGTCTCGTGTATGCATGTATACGTGTTTGCGCATTTTCCTAAATCTCTCTCTCTCTCTCTCTCTCTCTGTGTGTGTGTGTGTGTGTGAGTGCGTTTGTGCAGCATCGACACCGGAGGAAAATTTCGGCTCTGCATTTTTAACCAGCCCAGCTGCCAAATTCGAATTTCTCGCGAATGAGGTACCCCGTATAGCGCGTAGTTTTGAGGTAGTGGCCGCATGCAACCCGAAGTCCCTGTCTGTATACATATATACTACCCGCGACAGTAATTTACCGAGTATAATACTGCATTGGCATTCGTGCATATGCGCCACTTTAACTTACGGTATTACCCGTAATGTATCACGCGACTTTGCGCGCCCAGAATTTTAATATCGTGATGTAAATTCGGCGAGTGGAAGGGGGGAGGGGAGACGCCCGCGCGAGGTGTCGCATTCCCGGTAATTTAAGACGGACATTTAAAACTTTTCTGACGACTTTATTTTTGTCGCGCGCGCGCGCCTGGGCAAAATAATATTTTCTCGCGCCTTTGACATGTTGCTGAGCGCATGGAAATGAGCGAGCTGAAAAGTGCCTCGAGTTTGGGATGGTGTGACGACAAATTGAAGCCAGTATTAAAGGATTTTCACACAACATTATTACTATAAATAATCGTACGAACATGTGTATTTGTTGTCGATATTAATAATTTTATTAATTTGCGTTACCGTTCTATTTTTTCATTAAGAAATTATCCGTTCGACAAATATTTGCATCTTTAACGTTTGGTATTATTCAAGAAAATTTTCTGTATACATTAAGTTTTTCTTTTATTCTTCATTATCCGAAATGAAATTGTTTATCGTTATCGAAATAAATTCACCAACAAACTCCTGTCTGAGTCGCATAATTAATGCTCCGTCGTTACGTTCCCGCAATTCTTTAACAAAGAGGCAGCAATTACCTTTGCGCTCGCGTATTTATTCAAATATAGGCTGCAGGCAAAAATGAACGCGCTCCTGCACAAGCCGCGTATTCCTTCCGAATCAATCAAGCCAATCTAGAGGCAACTGGCGGAAAGCGCAGCGAGTGAGAGAGAGAGAGAGAGAGAGAGAGAGAGAGAGAGAAGAGAAGAGCGTAGCGCGCAATCGGAACCGCATTCTCCCAAAATGCCAACTATATTATACACACACACACACACACGTATACACAGCTGCGCATTTGCATTTCGTAAACCACGACTTTCTCTGCGTACATTGCGGCTACACGCGGAAAAACGAGAAAAGAGAAGTATTCATCCTTGTTTTTTTTTCTTTTAAAGGGATGGTCAAAGTGCAGTCCTACGCGGGCAAAAGCGTCTTAGGTCGAGGGGCACGAGCGCTCCTGCCCGTGAAATTCTTCCGTGGGGGCATTTTTTTACATTTTATTTCACGCCGCTGAAGGAAGCGACGACGACAGGCCGAAAGTGCATTAACAGCGTGTTTTTTCTTTCTTCCTTCCTTTTCTGGTCGAGAGAGAGAGAGAAAAGAGCCTCTGTGGATTTTAGCTTAAGAAAACCCGTAGGCGGCCGGAGGTTAAAGCGGAATTATACCGCGGTTATGTAAATGACAGCGGAGGCTGAGGGCCACCGATTAAAATGGGCAAGGGGCCGTCGACGTCGCGGCCGCCAGTAGAGCTGAGGAGGGAAATCGCCGAGGGATTCCTGCTGACGTAGTTTGCTCTATTTTTTCAAGGGCTAATTTCATTCGGATTTACCGCGGTGTTTTGTAAACACGCGTCCGCGCGAATGCGCTTCTTTATCAGAATTAAAGTTGCACTTAATTAAGGGGGAATATATAAATTTTGAGATTATAGATGCAGCACGCGATCTGCACTGTTGGCACTTTTGCACACTTGATATTCTTACTCGATGAATTCTTCCTTATCCGAGGATTCGAGTCCTAATAGATTAAGTAGAGTTGTTTGCAGTAGTTGCGGTCCGAGTTTGGCCAGACGAGTCACATCATTTGTAGGTCATGAATTTTATTTCCGTTCTATAAATACGAAAATCTTATATCTTATAAATGCTATATCACGGATCTGTTTCTGGAGAGGGGGGGGGGGTAGATATAATTTACTTTCCGTTGGTAAAAAAGGGAAAGAAGATTGGAGTCGCGCGATTTCGGCTTCTGATCTGCAAACAAGAATTTTCCTTCTTTCGCAAACCTGTATCTCTTAATAAAACCGTCAATCAAACCAAGCGAAAGTAAACAGTTTCTCTCCCTCTCTCTTTCTCCTTCTTTCTCCGACTGCTATATTCTTCCTACTTGTGTACGGCTAACGCTCGAGTTTTTGTCTTGGACTCGAGTTGTAAGTGTAAGTTGTAAGTGAAAAAGATACGAGACGGCAGTTGGATAGTTATAGAAGCGGGAGAGAAACAAGAAGAGGAGAAAGACTGTGTATACACACTGGATCTTGCCACTCATATATATATATTCTCGGCAGTTTTACCCTGGCGCTCTCATAAACTCATAAACTTTTGCACCCTACTCGTCCTCATTGCAGTTTACCCGCTCGCACTTTTTCTGTATACTGTGCACACCCACACACACATACGTGCGCATACCGAGGAAAACTAACGCTGATCGCATCGTCGGTGTTGACGATAAAAAAAGAGAAGCGGCGGGAGGGGGAGGGAAGCTGAAACGAGGAAAAAGAGGGTATAAGCATCGCTCGAGGGTCTAGGGAAACACTTTTCGGCGCATTGGCCTGATTGCCTTCCGTTGACTTTCTCCGCTCGCGCGCGACTCCTCGAGTGTCGCGTAGTTTTCTCCTTCCTATATATATCTCTCTCTCTCTCTCTCTCGATCTCCTCTCCCTTTTGCTCTCTTTCGGTTGCGAGGCTCGCCTTGAGCGATGCTTGAGAAAGCGAGGCTGTCCCATTTGGAGAAGTTTCAAATGGGTTTGAAAATTTTCGGGGATCGCGTATATATGCGACTCTATAAACTGCGTGTCCTGTTGTTAACCGCGAGAATTTGGGGCTTGGCTATTGTGGAATTTCGATGACTGATTTTTATCGGAAGATATACTTGTACCTATGAATGGTACGATTTAACGCATATATGCATATATATATATATATATATA
>UELV01088830.1:0-16506 GCA_900490015.1 Megastigmus stigmatizans
AGTTGCGCCATTCGATGAGTAAGTATTTACACATTATTTGAAAGAGTGATTGCCAAAATATAAACCTTCTATTATTTGCTTTCGTTAATGATCAATTCTAATATGACACGTAATCTATGCAGTTTGGATCATTTAGGATGAAAAGTGTATTAAATTTCTAGTATTTTGGTAGTCACTCTTCGTAAACTGAAAATATCACTAACATATTACATATTTTCTATTTCAGGGCCAAAGATGCAAAATACTATCCTTTTACTATTCCTTTTTAATTTTGAATGTATATATTTAGAAATTGCGAGATTATTAAAATATTTTTTAATACATATGTAAAGATCATTTTAGTATGCATTTTAGATGTACTGGAAAATAAAAGAAAATTAATTTATACTTCTAAATATACAATGGGTACTTAATTTATTTATTCTTTTATAAAATTTTATTATATAATGTGATTATTATCAGAATTCATAATATATAGAAATAATCGTATTATTAACTCTTTAAAACCCAAGCCCTCTTAGCGTTAAAAGAAAAAAAAATTTTCTCAATATTTTTCTTTATAATTGTTTATGAGACTTCTTGAACCAAAAAGTTTTAAATTTTATCCAAAATTAAGCATTTTTTCATATGTAGCAAAGTTGCTGCATTGGACGTTTAAGGTATAATAATACGAAAAATAATTTTCATGCAGATTTTTTTTTTATATTATTTAACGTCGCTCTATTTATGATTCCACTCGGTGCTAATCAGCGACAGAGGTCTACGGCGTGTTTTTAAATAAAGCACATGTAATATTTTACAGAGGTGCTAATTTTGTGTTAATCAGCCGAGACTTGGGATCGAACTGCCGACTGAGCCACCGTAGGCATCTTTAAATAGATTTAATTATACAAAATTTGTATTTCTGCAACAAAAACAACTTATAACAGTAGCATATATGAACATTGATTTATAAATATAGAAAAATTTGTGTACACCGTAAAGGCCAAATTCTCTTTTAACGATTTCTGCGAAATTTCCTACGCGTCGCTCGACAACAACAATATAGGGGAGAGCGGGGCACCACTGGCAGAAAATGTTTAAAATAGAATAAATAAAAGAGGAAATGGATATCAACTTTCTTTTAAATATTCATGCACTCTTTATTCCTTTAAGAATCGAATACCGTAACGTTTAAACCCATTTGGGCACGTAGTATTTTTTTATCTCTTAAATTTTTATCCATTAAACTAACACTAATAATTTAGATTAAGTCAATTATCAGGACTTAATATTCGCGAAGTGCCACTGCTCCGAAATGCGCGAAAGAGGTTATGACTGTCTGTTTTGATTCGGCGTCCACAGCGATACCGTGCTCCTCACGCCAAACGTGCCCCCGCTAAGCACTGTTTTTGTACTTGATAATAACTTTTTTGTCTTTAATCGTGCAACGAAAAAAAAAATGAAATTAAAGTTCGAGAGTTAAGCTTTTTAATGCACCCTTCATAGTTATATATCAATATAAATTAATAACTTTAACGAACGACTGAAAACTACTTGCCGTCGGCAAGACGGACCTCTAAATCTCAACTTCAATTTATATTAAAAAAATATTTTATTTCTATAAGTTTAAATGCATAAAAAGAAGTGTTGTTGACAAAAGATCTAGTAATAAAAATAAAAATTCAAAAATATTTTTATTAAATAATAAAATTTTGACTCCCGAAGTGACCCTGCCAGCCAGGCATGCCCCGCTCTCCCCTATAGTTTCCCTGATTTTATCCCCGTCCATTATTGCAGCAAATATATTACGTTCAATTTTGAAAAATCGCAATTTTTATAATTATCAAAATATAAAACTAAATATATTACCTTATTCAACTCTATTTAACAAAATTTCACGATATCATATTACAAAAAAAAATTTTTGTACCTAATTTTTTTTGTAAATAAACTTTACCATTTTGTCATACTTAATAAATTTAAAAAATTCTCATTTATTTTATTACAATAATAAAGCAACAATTTTTTTAATGTAAAAAATGCGTTAAAGGGTAGCATTTTGTCTACTTATAAGGATCCCTATACCGAAACATGTTTTATTTATTTACTAAATTTTTATGAATGTTATGGTGAATGTATCAATATAGTTACATAGGGCATTAAAGGGTTGAATAGAGTTGGGTAATAATTAGTTTCAAGAATCTAGTAGATAAATTACAAAAAACAATAATGTATACGTACATATCTTCGAATTTTTAGGTAGCGTGATATCAATTAAATGTGAGGTGCCAATTAAATGTGAGATATAAATTAAATGTGAAGTCAACAATCAATTAAAAGTGAGGTATAGTATTATAATGATTTTGTGTTTTACGATAAAATACGAATAAAGATTTACAATAATTATTCTTATATAATGAATATTTGTAGATTAAGTATCAAGTATATATTTATTTATTTTTAATATTATTAGACATTCTGATAATTTTATGCATATTTTTTCAAAGTGTTATACCTGTAACGTTAATCGCGATTAATAAATGAGCTTTGCATAAAAATAGTAGACGGATAAAATATTTTGAATTAGATTAATTTCATATTAAATATTTCTTAAATTTATTTATGTATATGATAAATGCAAAATACCAGCCATTTAAATCATAAATGGTTCGTAACAGGCCTTTTAGTAGGTATATATTTTTGTATATACATCCATCATAAGATTTTGTAAAATGTATTCTTTTTGTAAAGGAGTATTTCTTTTGTGGAATATTCTTAAGTTGAACACTCCGAAAAAATGTTATATTTTATTAACTTTATCTCAAAAATCATAAAATGCGATAGCGTGACGACTAAGAGATAAGATATGAGCGACATTTATAATAATCAATAACAATATCCCAAAAATTCTACCGGTTACTTATGGAGAAGCTAATATTCTAAATTCTTATG
Organism: Megastigmus stigmatizans; assembly: GCA_900490015.1. Classification (NCBI taxonomy): domain Eukaryota; kingdom Metazoa; phylum Arthropoda; class Insecta; order Hymenoptera; family Megastigmidae; genus Megastigmus; species Megastigmus stigmatizans. The sequence continues at coordinate 2,935 of UELV01088830.1, forward strand.
CGTCGGTTTTGCAAGTTTTTGTAAGCAGTAAATATGTCAATAGCATCTACACTGAATTTTAGTGATGGACATAAAATGCCAATGTTTGGCTTTGGCACTTTTTTGGTAAGTAATTAAAAAATATTTCTATCGAAAGTGATACTTATCATAACATTATAAATTATAAAACATTAAACATTAATTAGGTTTGAATTCAAATTATTCTAACATTACTTTAGAAATATTTCAATGCACACAGTGTTTTACATATATGTATATCATAGACCAGCGTCACCATACATTCCTTTTGATTGGCGGGAAAATCTAAATTTGTACAACTACTTAAATATAAAAAAAATTACGCAGAGTTTCACATATGTAGTAATGCAATGTTGCGTAAGCAGTTTTAAAGTTTATTTAAAAAAACATATTATTTAAAATTTAGTATTATTTATGATTTAAATTATTATTTCTAAGGACTATTTTATTTAGTCCCAATCAACAGAAGCACGAGAAGCCGTAAAATACGCTATTGAAATAGGATACGGACACATTGATACTGCAACATATTACGAAAACGAAAAAGAAGTCGGCGATGCCATTCGAGAAAAGATTAAAGATGGTACTATAAAAAGGGAAGATGTATTTGTTACCACTAAGGTATAGTTAATAATTATGGTGTTTATAATTTACAAATTAGCTTATTATTTAATATTATAAATACAGCATTTAATATTATTTAATATTGTAATTATTATTATACATACATAAAATTTTTCTTGATATTTACAGTTACCAAACAATACTCATGAGGAACATCGAGTAGTTCCAATGTGTAAGAGATCTTTGGAAAATCTTGTCTAGACTACATTGACCTTTATCTAGTTCATTGGCCGTTTGCAGTTAAGGTATTCAGAGCTATATTCTATTATTACTAACTATCGTCACGGTACGAGCTTTCAAATGAAACCACATTTTTTAATACTTTGTTAGCAATACCATATTTACTCGTTTTATGACAACTAAAATATACTTTTAAAATATAAAATACCCTGCTAGAAAATTTAACGATATTTCAGCCAGATTGAAGCTAGATTTGCATGATATGCTTACGATCTGGCTGTATTTCTGAACGGAAGCCCCGTGACTTGACGACGGTTTTAGAATAGAATCTGGGTAGATTCTACTTAATTTTTAAAATAATATAAAAATATATTTCATTAAACGTTACTATATTTATTAATAAATATTGTATTGAAAAATACAAAAATAATAATTTAAAGCTATATTATGTCCATTTGGGATTAATTGATCCGTTTCAAAACGTCCCATAAAGACATTTAAAAATCGACCTTCTGCTCGCGTACATAACCCATGTATCATAGAGGCTCGTTCTGTACACGCTCTCGAATGACCAGTGTATATTTGCGCGAAAGCTTATTTGCGCTCACCCTTTTATTGAATACCAGCCTTCAATTTGTGTAGGCAGCGGTGTAGATAGAAAAAACTTTATATTTATATAAAACTACAATTTTTAATTTGATGGTAAACGTTTAATATGTTACGAAATTAAAAGATTTCCGTATATTTTTAAATTATATAATTTATAAAATGTGTGTGTATTTTCGATTTTTAACTCCGATTGCTAATGCAAAAACACTTTATATTCAAAAGACTTCATTAGCGCTATAAGCTGAATTTTTTGATATATTTATTTAAAAACTATTTTATTTAAAATATTAATGTGATAGTAGGTATTGGTATTATTAGTATAACCAGAACAATCTTAACTTTACCACCACCAAGGTGTAAGGACCACCTTAGCAAATGTGTATGATAGTGATATTTTATTTAATTATTATTTTTAATTTAGAATTGATCAAAAATAAATGAAAATGAACGATATTAGAAGAACGTAAAATTATACAATTAGCATGTAATTTTTCGAAAGATTTACAATCATATTTTAATTTTCACACTATTGACAATTCAGCTAAATTTTTAGCGCAAATCGTAAACAAACTTTTCTAAAATTAGAATTATTTTATAAAACTTTTATATCGGTAAGCTAGGGTTCATTCTAACCACCCAAATCTTCTTTAAGATAAGATTATATAGCTTCATTATCTGACGTTGAGCTCTCGTTACTTCAGTAAATGATTGTCACCTAGTTGTATATTATATAGTGTGGTGTGCCTATACCGTTTGAGAAATTCATAGTCAAACTATATTTTTTCATTAAAATGGTAGTACCTTTTATTACATTAAATGATGGACATCGTATGCCCTTGTTTGGGTTGGGAACATATTCAGTAAGTATACTGAATTACACGAAAGTATATTTAAGAGATAAATATCCTGTTGTATTTACTTCTAACCGAAAAAAATTTTGAATTAACCAAGAAGTAAATCTATATAAATCGATAGCTATAGGTACACTTTTCCAGGTTCGACTTTCAAATATTTAGAATATTTCCAAAATTCGTTCGGTCGGATTTAAGTACCCCAGGATGAACATTAATTTAATAAGATTTATAATAAAATAACGAATATTTTAAGATATTTTTATTACAAACAAAATATACCGATTTCAACTCATACGTACATGTTGTCGAGAAACTGTATATAGATTTATGTGACTCGCCATTTTCATTAGATTAGATACTGAATATTCTTGTATTAAAGCAAAATATTAACTAAATTATTTACACTATTTTTATTAAACTATTATATAATTGTAATACGTTGCTTTATTTCTTATAACATTATTTAGTTTAAAGTTACACTAAAATTCTGTTTTGTTATTAACAAATTCTCCATATGGGATAAGGTACATTGAAATTTTTCATTTCGCTGTTAGAATGTCAAATGTATTTGCACTTGATTCTAAAATGTATTTATTTTTTGTAATATTTGAAGGACTATCTAGTTTTCCTTACATACTTTACATATTAATAATTAAATATTTCAAAAACTGTAAAACAATCGGCGGCGAAAAAATCGGCGGAAGCAAAGTTGTGCACCTAATAAATTTATATAATAGTTTGTTATTAAGAAACATTTGAAAATTTCGATGTAAAATTATATGTTGAGTTATAAAACGGATATTTAAAATTCTATTAAGGAAATCGAATAGCAAATACTTATCTAATATACAGAAGCAGCTTAATAATTTACCCAAAACCTTTATGGGATAATACTGCAAATTGATTAAAAATTTCTGAATTTGAAAGTTCGTAATATACTTTAATCGTTTGAAAGAAAAAATAGGTATTTAACAATGAAAATACACTTTTGTTTTGTATTATATATTGCTACCGTACAAAAGTGTATAATAGTTACATTAGACTATTTTTTCATATATATTCATTTAAATATTATAAAATTTCAGTAGTTAACGTTATCATTTACCGTTATTATCTTAAAACAATTAGAACGAAATTTTAAATACTTTTAAATTATTCATTGAAGAGTTAAATAATAGCTAGCTATAGTATTAATACATTGTGCAACTAGTGCCGAAAATAGGCTATTACACAGTTAAATTTTTAATAAAACACATTTCGTGTTATTTTACAAATTTATAAAGGCATGAACTTATGTATGCACACAAATGAACTTATGTACGCTTATACACGATTGTAAACGCCAATATTCAAACTTATTCAATTCAATTTCATCTTTACATAAATATATACAATTATATATAAATAACTTCTAGTCTAAGAATTTAATGGAATACCATCAAATCATATAAAATAATATATACTTTTTATATATAGACAAAATCCATTCATAATTATATACAAATAGGTACAAATGTATAGAAACATACATAATTAATATATAAATGTATATAATTTTATGACAATTATTTTTACCCGGGTTATCAGTGCTTTATTCAACATAAATAGTGTGTAAAATAAAATTTACACAACCTTTTAAACAACAGAATGTTCTGTTAAAAAATGAACTTGAATTTTAGCTATGTAAGTAACCAAGATTGAACAAAAAATATATGGACTTGATCTCTACGGCATTTTAATGTAAATATCGAATAACGGAATAAAGGAAGAACCTGTTGGGGAAAATGAAAAGAATTTTAAAGTCGCATATGTTTTATAAAATAAATAATAATTATTTTTTTTTTATAATGGTATTCTAAATAATATTGCGTTTATTTTAAAAAATATTTAAAAAATACTTAATCTTTAAGTCGAAATTTTCCTGTATTTATATATTATATTACTTCCACGCTTTCGAATTTCCATATAAATTATTAATTAACTCTACCATACCCACCAGAATATTATACTGCTTCGTATTTAAGTGAAGTTTTAAACACTAATAAAATATAAAATAATTTATTTATTCATACAATTTCTTGAAATCTTATTTAGCTGAAAGGTGAGGAAGGCCAAGAAGCCATAAAATATGCTATTGATATTGGTTATAGACATTTCGATACGGCATTTATGTATAGAAATGAAAAAGAAGTAGGCAATGCAATTTATGAGAAAATAAAGGACGGAACAGTAAAAAGGGAAGATCTTTTTGTAACAACAAAGGTCAGTAGTAAAATTTATTATAAATTCTAAATGCTTCTTGATCGTAATAGTATTTTTTGTCTGTTCATGAACCTATTTGCTTACAAAATGAAATTAAAACAAAGCTTGAATAATGTTTGATTTATTTCTGTCATTCAGTGTAACTTATAATACTTATATCATCTACTATTGCTTTATCACTTTTGCTTTAATATTTTATCAATTATTCATTCAACGAACTGTTTTTACATTTCGTTATAATTATTATATGATTAGCACTTGGCATTGCCATTGGCTACCAGACGGAGTTAAATCTCAAGGTTTAATAAATAGATAATCTAATCTAAGAATATGCAAATCTTATTCTCGTAATTTTACAAATTATTTTTAAAGCATGCATTGGGAAAAATCGAAAAATTATATAATTGGAATTGGTCATAGATACATAATTTATCATATTAAAGCTAAGCGTCAAATTACACTCCGAAGATGAGGTCATTCTTTCTTGCAAGGAATCTTTGAAAAATCTTTCTCTGGACTACGTGGATCTTTTTCTGATACATTCTCCTATATCTCTTAAGGTATATCAGTTACCACTGCCAATATAATTTCATTAAACTTTATTATGTGATAATGATATACATATATACTCCATTGATTCAGGAAACGGATGACCCCACAAAACTAATACCTTCTAATATAGATTATATCGAAACATGGAGGGGAATGGAAGAATGTAAAAGGCAAGGTCTTGCGCGCAGTATTGGTGTCAGTAATTTTAATTCTGAACAAATTAGTAGATTAATTTCTACAGCAACTATAAAACCAGTTAATAATCAGGTTCATATATACATTACCTATTTCAAGAATACAATTGCTACGTTTTTGAAATATTACTTTAATGAATGATTTTTTTTTTATTTTTTTAGGTTGAAGTAACATTAAATTTAAATCAAAAACGTTTGATAGAGTTTTGCAAAAAACACGATATTACTGTAACAGGTTATTCACCTCTCGGTAAACCTGGAAAACGTCTGCATATAAAAGATTCATTTTTAGATCCAAAAGTTCAAGAACTAGCTAAAAAATATAAGAAAACTCCTGCACAAATTGCATTACGATATGTAGTAAGTATATTACATTACATTTAACAATAATTTAAATTACTTTCAAATAAAATCAGTACTTCTGTCAATATAAAGCTGCAAATGGGCGCAGCTCCGATACCAAAATCAGCAAGAAAATCAAGGATTAAGGAAAACATTGAAATTTTCGACTTTGAACTAACTGACGAAGAAATGAGTACACTTCAAACTATTGGTGCAGGTGCAAGAGTCGTACTTATCGACGAGTAAGAAATTAAATTTTTATATGCAAAAAGTAAGTTATTAATATATTCATTAAATTTTCTTTCTTTTGGTTTTTCTTACAGTTACAAAGATGCACAATATTTTCCATTCAATATTCCGTTTTGAATTATTCTATAAATTTATGTAAAATGTACACGCAAAAAGAGAATGTTTCACCTTTTTGATAAGAGTATAATTACATGTCAACATAAAAAGCTTCATACAAGTATTGCAAGAAATTAATTTAATTTTAAGAGTATATTTTAGAGTTTAATTTTTAATGCTTGTGAAAAATTTTGAGTGATCAAAAAAAAAAGTTCTAAAAAAGTAAATGAACTTTAATAAAATAAAAATAAAGCCAAAATTTATAAAGTGTGATTCTCTTTTTACTTTGTGAAAGTAATTTTTCACACTGAAGAAGAAATATATCTATAGTTAGTTGAAACATCAAATACAAATAAATTACTTCAAGATTGAACGATCGCAATTAAATCAGCGCGTTCGCATTATTATCTCAAATCAATATAAGCTGTGAAATGTAATTAATGTGCATCAATATTAATAAAAAATGTGTAATTATTAATCGCCTAATCTGAAATGAGAGAGCATTTTATTCTCTCAATATTAACGAAATGATCATCGTTCTGGTATACTTTATCCGATTTCGAATGCGCACCCTTGATATGAAAAGCACGGCGGTGTATAGATCGTCAAAAATTTCCGATGTGCGAGCGTTTAGTCATAATTGCGCTTCATGCAAGACTTAATGATTCAGCCAATAATGCTTCCCTCAAAGATTACCATCACGATGAACGTTGGCGACCTTGCATAGAAGATTCTCTCTTTCCTTGTTCTCTTTCTCTCGGTCCCACTTGGAGGTATAACGCTCTGGCTCATGGAATTTTTTGCCCCGCTACTGGCACTTTCCGTTATTTAATCCCATTATAACAGATCCCATACGTATAGTTCGCACAATACAGCACTTACAATGAAGGGGCGCATCAAGCGAAAAAAATATATATACCAGTCTACGGGTATTGCCTGCCTTCCGCTCCCAAAGAGAACTGACTTTCACTGCGTTTGGCCGGTTAAAAATTGATGTGGATTCGCTTCAGACACGTAGCTACGAAAAAGATATGCTCGAATTTTGTAGCATCAAGAATAAATTGTTACCTCAAACAATTACATACTTTTATACTTACATGATACTTCTATATTTCCTACTTTTTAGGATCAAAATTGTAATTATGAAATGTTTACTTTAGCTCAAGGATAATCGAAAGTAAGTTTTAATTTTTATTAGGAGCTTTTTACGAGCGATAGAGCTTTCTTATAGATCTTTTTTTTTCTTGACTGCGTAAATTAAAGATTTAGTGATACCATTCATTCAAAACTTAACTATATGCAGATTTAAATACAAGGTTATCTTATTAGAGTTTAAATAACATTTTACATGAAATTGAACTTTTAAACTAAATCTCATTTTTACACATCAAATCTTCGATTCGGAAAATATCTTTTTATCGGTTCAATACAGCCGAAGCGTTGAATAAGCTTTTATAAATTAAGCAGATTTTATACAAATATACTTAAACATATTTACTTACGGTTTCATACTAATTATGTTTCTTGTACTTCGATTCTTGGGGACTATAAAGAATAGCGGTCTTCTATGGATTTCCCTTGACAGTAAAATAAAATTTAAAAACATACTATAGGATTCTTTGAATCTAAACTATTTCAAGATACAAAGTGATAGAATAATACCTATACTAAACTTAGGCTCAGAAACTTGTTAAAATCAATCAGATATTACAAAACAATTAAATAATATTTATTTATTTAAATGATATTTATTTAGCCTATGTAAAAATCAAAACCTTTTCTCAAATAAATTGTAGAGAGACTTGCTAATTGTAAACAGCTGACTATAGAGTCTTCCTATAGATTAAATTATTATACGGACCAAGTAATAATACAATTTTATAAACTCGGATTGCATATGTATACATATGTATACATGTCAAATAAACATAGCTAATGCGGTTAAAAAATTTTTTTCTTTTCATTTTCAAATGGAAAAATTAATGTGAGTTACATCCTGTTGTTCTCAAGTCGTAATTTAAACAATCATTTTAGTTCAGTTACAATATTTCTCTTGCCGCATGTGATGTAATAAATATCGAAAAAGTATGCGATTAAGATAACCCTATGCAACGTCTTATTTTATCAGTCAGTCACAATTGATGAGAGGTTAGTTAATTCATGAATATATATATATATATATATACCTACTGAGGAAGAAGACTGGTAAGTAATTTGTTTGATAACCATGTTTTTGATGCTGCGAAATTCTTTTCAGATATTATATAAAATTAGCGATCACAGATATTACATACATTATATATATATAATATATTATTATATATAAGGCAGGAAATGTTTGTTAAAAATAATTGCATAACTCAGTACTTGCTATAATAATAATTCCTAGAAACAATTAACAGCATACTTTATTATTACAATTAGCAGCATTGCACTACTGTGAACTATACTGAGCTAAAGATCTTAACTAACTACGTACTTTTCCATGGGTGTTGCGTTTTCTACCCTTCTTTGTTGTAACTTTAAAAATTCAAAATCTTATAGAGTTATTTTTTAATCAATGTATTTTATTTTCTTATATAATTGCATAAGTTCCTTTGTACTTTCAATCGACTTTGAATTGAATATTTAAATAGCTTTTATTTTAGATGATAATGTTATTAAAAATTACAAAATCTTTTTTTATATTCTTTTTATAAATTATTAAATATTTATTTAATTAACTTTCTAATTCTGAGTTTATTTATACAAAATTGATTCATATAACTACTGATTCATGTACAGAACCAATCTTTAGAAGTAACTAAATAGTTTGATTCCTATACATGTATATTATTTAATTACTATAAAAAAATATTTTTTCGTCACTCTAACCTCAAAATCGCATGTTTGATGCGACTTTACGGCTCTCGTGATGAAAAATACGGTTCGAGACTAGGGCGTAAGAGGATTTTTCCCTCACTCCAATTTTCGACCTCGCTTCGCTCGGCCGAAAAACGTCTCGTGAGTGAAATAATCCTCTTCCGCTCCCGTGTCGAAATGTACTATTTTGTGAATATTTTTGTTGTGGCATATTTATTTTTTTAATATACAATTTATAATTAAAAAATGAAGAAATTAAATTATGTATATTAAAACAAAAATATTAGAAGTATATTTAAGTAAATGCAAGAGCATTTTATACACTTTGCTAAAAGAACTATGGTTAGAAAATTTCATGATTTAAACTTTTTAAATTTAAAGCCTATTTTTGTTCAAGGCAATAACTAAAAAGGGTAAAATTATTTTTAATTTTTACTCTTAGTATTAATAATTTAAAGCTTAACTGTGCATTAATAGGTATTAAATATCACAACGAAAATAAAAAAAAAAATGTACCAAATATTTATAAATTATCTTCTTTGGAACAAGCGGATAGTACAGCTAATAGATGAAAAAAATCATAAAAAGGAACAGGCTGAGGGAGTGAGAGAGTAAGAGAGAGAGAAAGAGAGTGACAAAAAGATTTACTCGTGTCAATGGAGAATTTTGAAAATGGATCAAATTGAGAAGCCGAAGCTGGGATCAGGGGTAGAGACATTAGGCACGCAGTTGATGGACGAATTGGAGGGGAGCAAGGCTAGAGTCAAGAGTGGAATGGGTAGTGTGTATGTGTTACCGTACACATGTGCTCGTGTATATATGTATACACGTGTATACATATATATACCGGCAGTACCGGCACCTTGTCGACGTGGTGGAAGATTAACACTAACACGACTTTTTTCTCAGTGAATCGAGACATTCGGTCAGTCGCAAGTGAAACACTGAAACGAGCGGTTTAGTTTTTTCATAGCGCATTACCAGTTACTTCTACAAAATGGCTTTGAACGTACCGAAAATCAAGTTCTATAATGGGAACGAAATTCCAGCCTTCGGCTTGGGAACATGGAAGGTAAGGTTATATCTTTGCACGAATCTGTTGAAACACAGATGTTTTAAGTTCGTTTCATTGCGATTCGTTGAGTTTACTTCTACCAATATAAAATAATTTCAATTTTTTATTTTATCGCATGCATTACCAACTTTTCTTATAAGTACTATTGTAGAGCTTACTGATTATACGGATCTGAAAAAAAGAAAAAGAAGAACCGCATCTTCTTTGAATTTAAAAAGTAATATTTATTAATTGTATTGATATTTAATTTTTGTGAGAAACCATTAATAATTTTAATAATTGTATAAAAATAAAAATGAACGAGATAAATACGAATGTATCCTAGTATATGTCGTCTCAATGAATAACTGTGTATACCTCCTACCTTATATTAGGATCTTATCATCGAGCGTCTGTCGTACACATGAAATTCTTATCTAAAAATAAAAAAAAACTATACATCTAACGTCAATGCAATAAATCAGAAAAGGTCTTATATGCTATCAAAATTTTGCAATCTAATCGATAAGTATATTGACTTTAGAAATGTGAGTACTGAATTTCCAAGAGACTAAAAGCATTATAAAACTATAAAATATTAAACTTTAAATATTTTAAGGAAAAAAGCTGTTTATGGTCAAAATGCACATATAGAAACGTAAAAACTCGTTTAAACTGGAATGATGGTAAATTTTCCACAGTGAAGATAAGAACATTTTTAATGACATTACGTAAAACTAGTTATATCGGCATTTTTTGTGATTTTGCATTTATTTAAAGTTATATAACATACTTGAAATTAAAAACAATTCAGTTCTTGTTAGTAAAATGCATATTAATTTTACATTTTTTATAGTTTTTTTTTCATGTAATTAATATACAAATATACGTATATATAGTACACGCACAAGTATAAGTAGATATGAAATAGAATAAAATATATCGAAATGAAAAAATGTCTTTTTTGCAAATTAAAGATCACTTAAAATAAATTCAATATCATGATTTATTGTAGCAATAGATTCCTTTATTTCTTTTTGAATTTCCATCAATGTATCATTGTCTCACATGTATGGTAATTAAGAAATTATAAATAATCAGTTGACCATCATGAGGAATTCATTTTTCCCAGAAGAAGAAGGTATACTTCTTCCACGAATTTAACATTCTTAGAAATACATTCTTTTGTATCCATTAAAACTCCGCTTTGATTGACAATTTATAAAAGCAAAATTAAATAATTTCCAGTCAAAGCCTGGTGAGGTGACTCAAGCTGTGAAGGACGCGATCGACATCGGTTATCGGCACATTGATTGTGCCCATGTATACGGAAACGAGACAGAAGTTGGTGTGGCGATCGCGGAAAAGATCGCCGAGGGAGTCATCAAGCGGGAAGATCTCTTCATCACGAGCAAACTCTGGAACACATATCACAAGATCGAGCTTGTCGAGGTCAATTTGCAGATGACTCTTAAAGATCTCGGAATTAAACAACTAGATCTTTATCTCATACACTGGCCGTTTGCTTACCAAAGTGGTCCTGAGAACTTTCCTAAACATGCCGACGGAAAGCCGATCCTTGACAACGATGTCGATTACCTCGATACGTGGAAAGGAATGGAAGCTGTCTTAGCTAAAGGTCTCGTGAAGAACATCGGTGTCAGTAACTTTAATTCTGAACAACTCGACAGGCTCATTAAGAACTCCAAAGTCAAGCCAGTTACGAATCAGGTTCGCAAATTTTTTTTATATTTTTCTAACGTTATAAAACTATATTTATAAAAAAATATTTTATGAAGTATTAAGAATATATATATATTAGCAATTGTAATATTTAAGTCGAATTGTGAACTTCGAGAAAAACCAAAGCTATACATAATGGATTTAACTTATTGTGTTATTTACTATACGTACATGAATTCAATTTATCATATTTTGAATTACGATTTCTCTATATTTAGATATATATGTTTCAATGATTAATGAATTTTCATGTATAATTCTACGACATATAGATCGAATGCCATGCTTACTTGAATCAAAGGAAACTGTCGGAATATTGCAAGCAAAAGGGCATTGTTATCACTGCTTACAGTCCACTTGGCTCTCCAGACAGGCCATGGGCAAAACCAGATGATCCAAAACTTATGGAAGACAAGAAGCTCATTGAGCTCGGCAAGAAATACAACAAATCGCCCGCCCAAATTCTCATTCGTTATCAAGTAAGTGTTAACTGATCGCACATTCAATAACATTAAGAAGGAACTCGTTTTGCGTTTCTTATGACAAACCGAATTAAAATTCAATGATATCACTTTTAATCGTAACAGCTTGACCGAGGCCACATAGTCATCCCTAAGTCAGTGACGAAATCACGAATCCTCGAGAACAGTCAAGTCTTTGACTTTAAACTAAATGCGGAGGACATGTCTTATATCGATAGCTTTGACTGTAACGGCAGAATATGTCCAATGACTGGGTAAGTTTACACTTATTATCACTTAATGAGTTAACAATATTATTTTTCTAGATTCTTACATATCTTGTGATTTCTTCGTTAAGCTGTGAAATTTTTATAATTCATTTGAACAATATTATGAGTGTACTACATATAATACTGATACATAATGCTCTTTTTAAATTATAAATCCTCTATATAAGATCAATTTTTATGACACTATATGTATAATAAATATTTTTAACCATAATGTTCAAATTATCAGATAATGACGCAATTCATATAAAAGTCAATTTATAATATTTTTTTTCTTTTTTTCAGGACCGAAACAAGTCCGCATTATCCGTTCCATATTCCGTTTTAAATATGAAGAAGTAAGACTGCCTCCGAGATCATACTAAGTCATATTGTATAAAAATCTCTAAATCACAATGGAATACAGTAGAGCTCGAAAGTTTTATCTTAATCGATATTTTACTCAATTATTTAATAAAAGTCGATAATCGTGTTTGGCTATGAGAAGTCAAATTGAAGATTTAGGCAACATTATAAATCTGTTCAATTTGTGTTAACTTTTATGATGTAAAGTAGTTTTGCGTACCATTTCAATACTAAATATAATGCTAACATCAATTTTTTTAATCTATAGTAATAAAACAATTTTATAAAAAAAGAAAGGGTGTTTTTATTATTTTGTATCAAAAGAAAATGACCGAAAATATCAGTAACATAAGTTGTTATTTCATATTACTGAAAGAAACGAAATCGATTGTACGATATTTTTTACAGAACGATTTTTACAGATGATTTTGATTGGATATCTTAAATGAAATAAACATTTATTGTTAACGAGACTATGGTTACAGCTAAAGATCGTAATAAAAGTTGGATATTATAATTCTTTAGAGTACCACAAGATACCCTGAATTTTTCCAATATTTTTTTAAGATACAGTGCTTCAAAGATTGCAGTTTCCCTGTAAGAAAATTTAACGATATTACAGCCAGATTGAAGCTAGATTTGCATGATATGCTTACGATCTGGCTGTATTTCTGGACAGAATCCCCGTGACCTGACGATGGTTTTAGAGTAGAATATGGGTGGATTCTACTTAATTTTTAAAATAATATAAAAATATATTTTATTAATGGTTACTATATTTATTAATAAATATTGTATTGAAAAATACAAAAATAATAATTCAAAGCTATATTATGT
>UELV01088833.1:2624-18623 GCA_900490015.1 Megastigmus stigmatizans
AGAGAGAGGGGGGGGGGAAGTAGAGAGTCGAGTTGTGGCACTCGACGGTGCAGTAAGGCAAGCGTCGTCGGCGGTGGCTATGCCGTTCCTATTATTATTGCATTCTGCATGCGCGGTGCGCGCGAGGGCAATAGCAGCAGCAGCGGTAGTGGCAGCAACCGACTATTTACAGTCCCCCAGGTCCACTAAATTTTATACTTAAATTACGGCCGGTGCGACTAGATATTTTCCCGGTGATGGAAGCGGCCCGGAACTCACTCGTTCTCTAAGCTCCATCTCCAGCTAGTTTCTCGACGCGAGCCGCGAGCGAAGCCAGGAGCGGCTGCCTTAAACTCGCCGCGGAGAATCTAAATATAGCCAGTGCGACGGGTAAATATGCGCGCCGGGCCGACCTGACGTTGATTAAGCGCGATAACTCCTTTAATGTCGTGTGTGTGTGTGTCCAGCGCACCAACGCGGCCGGTTATAGGTTGACGACTCGAGTCGCTAGCGGGTCTAGAGAGTCGACGTGTGAAAGATGCAAGCCCCCGCACGAGCCAAAGAGAGCGAGGATAATTGAAGGCCAGCTAAGCGCTCTGGATCGATTTCGGAGCTTCGTCCTCGAGGCTACTGCTGCTACTACTGCTGCTGCTGCTTCTTGCGCAATATCGTTTCTCGCTTACAGGAGGGAAGCGACGAGCCGCGATACCCGCGGCCATGTTTACGTTACCCCCGGGCTCCTTGGTTTATATCCTCCCTTGGGCAGCTGACCGCACTGAATATTTATATCGTGCACCGTGATTTCTCGAGACGACGCGCGCTCTGAAAATTGCACAAACGAAGCTAGTAGGCAGCGGTACAATTCTCATTGCACGAGACCGATCGCGGCCATTATCCTAAGCGCAGAGTCCGCGCGTTCGTTAAAATGAATGAGTCGCGAGAGCGCATCGTTTGAGCGAGCGAACTATGTGGATTGTATCGCCTAATAAAGTCGCTCGGAGGGAAAGATGAGCAAGCAGCTCGCGCGCGCAATGAATCTGAAGACGTGCGTGGGCGGCAGCCAGTGTGTTATACTGCGCGAGCCCTACGGCAACGACACAAGACGCTCATTCAGAATGCGCCAGACGCGCGCTAGAGACATTAATAACTTTTCCAATTCAAAGCTGTTAGCATCGTGCGTCTATGAAAGAGCCGACTGTGCTCGCCGCGAGCGGAGAAATATTTACGAGACCGCGATGCGCGTGTTATACTTCGTGCCTGCTATTCGATTTCGGCGCCACCGACGTCGTGTTCTTTTGGTACAGGCGCGCGTGGGTATCACTCCAAATTGCTGCGCTTTCTCGATTATGCAAAGCTCCTAGAGAGAACTTATGGCATTCAAAGGATTGCTGACGATTCGTCAACGAGTGTAATTGTAATATAAGCTATGGTGATATAGGTGAATTATCGAAATACGAGTGAAACGCGACGATTAGTTTGAAAAAGTGTGCGCTCGTGATGATTTGAGTCGCGTAAGCGTTGTCAGTAATCATTTACTTTTACATATTTATTTGCACCCGCGCGCGACACGGAATATTCGCTCCTACCGCGACGGCCAATCTCGAAAATAGAACGCGATAAACGGAAGCGCGCGCGGCGCGTGAAATAAGGGGGAAAAAAATCATCATCATCAAGCCACTTGGAGGAAACGCGCGCAGCTCGAGGGCAACGGCGGCGGCGTCGCAAGCAAGTGAACAGCTACTCGCGCGCGCGCTGCACTAATGACAGCGCTGAATCATACCGAAATTATTGCTCGTTTACGAATTTATTCAATGGGCCGGCGCGCTCTCTCGCTTGTGCGCGAACGAGTGCGGCGCTGCAAACCAAGCGAAGGCACAATGAGCTCTTGATGGGAGCTGGAGAGGAGAGCAGTCGTCGGCGCGCGGCGAGTAATGAGGTCATATGAATAACCGAGTCTTTCCTGTAATGAACGCGCCTCGAGCGCGAGCAAAGATGGAGCAACAAAAAACGAGGAGAAGCGCGCGCGTTATTTGTACACGGCCGCACGCGCTCACTCTTATACGCGTCGAGCTGCTGCTGCTGCTGCTGCGGAGACGCCCCGGTAATTAATGCCTCCGAGATGAATTATAATTATCGCGGGGCGAATGATTAAGGATTGAATCGGCGAGGTAAACGGTCCATCACGGAAGAACTGCACCTACTATACGGCCACTTCATCCGACACGCTCAATATTTCTGAATGATGTGGAGAATCTATAGGTCGATGCTCACGATGCTCCCCGGCGCACTTTTCAAATAATTTCAAACGAGCCATCGGCAAGCAACGAGGTTACCGCAAAAACTGAAGAAAACCTCCACTTGCGTCTCAATCAAAAGCATATCGTGGCGAATGCGATAAAAGCCGTGAACGGAGAACGCATACAGCAATGTAAACGTGTCTGACGCGGCAAAGCTCTTTACGCGCAACGAACTTTTTTTTCCTCCTTAGTGTTTCAATAAAATTTTTCACAGAGTCCTAATATACGTTATAGGTCGGCAGACGTAACAAATCCATTCCGCATCAAAGTGTAGCCAGGCAAAGTTTTTGTGTACAGTCACGCTTTAACATGCAAAAGCCATCCCTCTTAATGTACAGAAATACACACTTTTTCCCTGTCTCTCTCTCTCTCTCTCTCTCTCTCTCTCTCTCTCTCTCTCTTTCTCTCTCTATTTGCCCCTCTATTTCTCTCTTCTGTCTCTGCAAAGAAGAAGTAGCGGCGGAAAAAGCGAAGCGCGACAGCTCGAAAACGAAGACACGTTCCGTCGTTGCTGTGGGGAGAAATGAGGAGGAAGAGAGACAATTGGCGCGGCGAAGCCACGAGTTGCCCCCACAAAAAGCTCAAAGTGCTCAAGTCAGAAGTGAAAAATCTGGAGGGTTCTTCTTCTTCTTTTTACGTGCAAGGCGGTGGCGGCAGTGGCAGCGAAACGACGAGTACTACTCCGCACTCCACACACGCGACTATAGCAACCAGCACCGGCAGCTCTTGCGTATATACGTGCGTGTATACGTGTCAGGCTAACCTCGTTATTTTTTCCGAACGCCACACGGGCTTCCTTTCAGTTTCCTGACACGCTCTAATCGCATTATCGCGTATCGTCGTTACGAGAGCAAGAGACTCTCGATGAAAATACGTCTTTCAGCGGGCAACTGAGTTGACTTTAGGAGAAAAATCTCTCGCGCCCTTCCCTGCTGTACTACTGCATAATGCTACCTTTTTTAGTTGGGCTGTTTTATATGGAGAGAAGGAAAGGTGGTGGCTGCAGTGAGTTACGAGTATAGCGCTTCAAGAGCTGCCACAAATGACTTTTCAGTATATCTTTCTTCTATATATATAAAATTTTCTCTATTTTGCGAAGTAGCACGAAGTATGCGAGAATATATTATCTATGCATACAAGTTTAAAATTCGTCGAAGAAAAGAAGTGCGTGAATTGACTTAAAGAAGTACAGCTTTGATAGGTTTGATAGGATCCGCAGAGAAAATTAAAATGACGCGAAGATGTGTTTTGAGAAAGGTCAATGGAAATGTTTCTATAAGAAACGAAAGAAAAAAGCCAACGAGTGGGAATCCCCCGAACATTTGCATATCCGCATCCCGAAATCGATTCAACCCACGCGCTCATAAGCACTACTGCTATAAAAGTGAAAGTCGTGGTGTGCATATTCCGACAGTCGTCCGATGCGTATACGTAAGCATGCGCACCAACGTAAAATTTCTTCGAGAGCTCGAGCTCCTCTGCTGTGTCGTTATTATATATTAATGTATGTCGATAAATGTCGATGCATATATAGCGGCACAAGAGAAGCGACTGTCTCTCGTGCGTTGAGCGAGGGACGAGCCTGAGAAATTCTGCCGAGAGCCAAGATGTCCGAGGCCATTTCCATCTTACGCTCTCCCGTGTCAAGTCTCTCAATGACATAGAAATCATTATTCATATAGCTATAAATATTCATGGTGCCGATACACCAGCTATACGCCGATAGTGATGTGTTCTCGACGACCTGTTATTTCGAGCACATCCTTCTCTTTCTCTGAAGATCCTTGCTGCGCTGGACCTCCACATGCGCGCTTGCCCAAACTCTTGCGAGTGCAGGGATCGAAAAGGGAGCAAGAGATCAAGAAAGCAAGAGATTCAGAAGTAGGAGAAAAAACCAAGTCAAGCTGGATGATCCGATTTTAAAATCGCGAGAATTGTATTCGATATCTCATCGCCGGAGAAAGAGAGGCGAAAACGAGCTTCTCTTGGATTGAGCGCCAGCAGCACCAGGTAAGTGGATTAAGGAGCGACTGAGGAAATGGAGAAATTGACGCCTCCGAAGAGCGACAAGTACTCGATAACTGCCGGCAATGAAATAAACTTTAACTCACGCGCGCATCTCTCCCGAAAAGTTGTTCTTTACGACGCGTTGAAAAAAAGCAAAAAAACCCCGAGCTCATTTCTCTTTCACCGAGTGCGCGATTGGTAATAAATCTCGAGACATCCCAGTGAATTTATAAATCAGCGAGGTTGTTGCTTATGTCCCGATTAGATGATGCTCGGTTAATAAAAGGAATTGTATATAGAGCTGCGATTCTCGGCACAGAAAGTTGGCCTCTCTGCCCGTGCTCAGAGAGCCGAACTTTTCCCACTGCAACAGTTACGAGTGGCGTTATTTCGTACAAGAGAGGCGACCTTAACAAGAAGCCCCAAGACGGAAGAAAGTTTTAAGTGTCCGAAATATACGCGGAAAAAGAAGAAGCGAGCGGAAAAGAATGGAGGCGGGTAAAAAAAAAAGAGAAAGAAGAAGCAGTAGAAGGGAAAGGAAGCGAATCCAGCTTGAGCTCCGCGACAAATACGCTCGTAACGAGCTGGGACATTACTATCGAGTTACGTTTGTCGAAAAGGGAGAAAGAGAGAAAGAGAGAAAGAGAAAGAGAAAGAGAAAGAGTGAGAGAGAGAGAGAGAGAGAGAGAGAGAGAGAGAGAGAGAAGGCAGGCAAACGCGAAAGCGTACAGTGTGTCGCGCGGCCTTAATCGTGCGCTTTTTTTCCTCTCCGCCGTGAGCAAAATTTATGGCTCCGATTAACGATATTCGCTCGCGAGCTCTCGAGGGCTCGCTCTCTCGAAAATTGGACGTGTGTGTATAGCTCATAGGGAGTTGGAGGAGGAGGAAGAGGAGGAGGAGAGAGCCATGCGTATACAGGGCGACGTGTGTGCCCCTCTCTCGGTCTCTCGCCATGTTCGCCTCTTCTCCTTCCTCTTTTTTTCCTCCTCTCCGAGGCTCCGCTGCAGCAGTGCCGATAAAAGCGAGAGTCCCGCCGTCGCCGTGACGCTGCCGCCGCTGCTGCGACGCTAAAACTCGAGACAGCGTTGCCAGCTTATCTGAAAAAGCGTCCCGACCACCGTTACTGCCGCATTTTGGCCCGTCCCTCTTCTCTCTCGCTCTCTCTCTCTCTTCTCTCGATTCTCTCTCGATCACTCTATACTTCAAGTCGACCTTTTTCGCCATCCTGCACGTGCAGAGAGAAAAAGAGAGAGAGAGCGAGAGGTGACGGGTTCCCTATACACGAGTGTCTAGAAAGAAGTGGATCGAGACGAGCGGCAGAGTCAATATGTTGTGATTTTTTCGTTCATTAATTCGGTAAGAGGGGGGGGGGGGGGGGCTATACCCCCTAGTAAAATTTATCGCGTGTTCGTGCAGCTTCGTTATTTATTTGATGCGCACGCGCGCAGCCGCAAGATGCGATAGCGACTGTAAATTGTGTCGTGCTGATTCTTAATTTCGACTCCCCAAATAATTTAAGGAATTAAAATATGTTGGGGGATTAAGGTCCGTTCAACCTTTTTTCTTCCTACCTTTTATATATAGGTACAAAATTTATTTGCAATTTAGATTCTGATAATTTGCCGTGTACGAATGTCTTTCGAAGCCCCAGAGTCATAAATATCGCATGAATTCTTTCCAATAAATGTGTAGCAGCAGTATATAGAAAATCCACGTGTAAACGGTATAATATATAACTATAACCGAAATGACGATTATGTTTCGCGCCACTAAACAGAAAGGGCTAAAGAGTTTTTTATTCTAATGTAACGGGCAAAAAAGTACTGATAGATGCCTCCGATTAAAAGGGGGGAAAAACGCGAGGTAGACAGCAGCGACGCATCGTCAATGCTTTGCGCGCATGTATAGCTTCTCCTTTTAGCCTGATTTATGTGCGCGCGTCGGGCGAAAGACGACAAGCTATATAGCTCCTCTTTTTTAAGCGAGAGAGGACAATAATCGTTTCTCTCGTTCGCGATATATATCCTCAGGTTCTTTTTGGAATATCGATTGCCGGCCCCGCCTGTGGATGTAGGCCGGCTAATGTAGCCAACACGCGAGAGAGCGTGAGCACAGGCTCTGATGTTTAAAAGGCCTAGATGCTGCTGCTGCTACTGCTGCTTGCACGAGTCGCTCTTATATACCTGCGCATGTGTACGCGCCAGTCGTAACTACGTATATACGTGTGGGTAGTGCTAGCAGCTGTCGCGCGCTGCTGATGGAATGATTAGGAATTAAAAGTTATAATAATCGAGCGACCGCAATACCAAAACTATCGCTTTGCTAGCCGCTGCTGCTGCACTGCCTTTTTCGTGACTTCGAACGTAGCAATTTCATGACTATTTTCTCCTTCCTTTTCACCTTTATCCCGCAGCGAGTTTACACGACGATCGAGAATTCGAATTACATCCACCGGTAGAGTACGAGTTTGGGAGAATAAATTGCTGAAAACTAGTTCACGCTTTGAAAGCCTTGCAGCCCGCGCGCGGGAGGCATTTGTTGCCCTGCAGGCTAAGGAAAGAAGAAATTTAATAAGCTTTTTCGAGAAAGAATATGGCGCGCGAGCTGCACGACGTAGTCGAATCGAAAATAGAAACAATTATGCAGCTTAGCCTTGCAGCTGCTGTGCGCAGTTATCTAACTTTTGCAAACTTATGCTGCGTACATTTTTAGCTATGCGACGCTTCGCTCGCGTACCGAGCATAATGATTCATTTTAATAAGCATTTAATTGAAAGTATTATATATACATACAATAAAAGCCAGATGAAGATTGATATCGAGTGAGAGCGCGGTCCGAAGGGGATAAAACAAATTCCGTTAAGCCGCACAATGAAAATAAAGTTGAAGACTGAAATTTAATTAAATGAAGCTAACTCCGCAGTTCTAACGAAATCCCCATTCAACAAATGACTGTAAAATTCCAGGATATAAAAGTTCTCTTTAATTCGAGCTCACGCAGCAGCAATGGGCACAAAAAAGCAGCGCCGCCACGCGCTAGACACTGAGGGAAAAGCGGGAGTATAAATCATAGAGCGCGGATGACGTTCTCGCTTATTATATATAAAAAGTGTGGCAACGGTAAATTACAATATCCTAAAATAACGCGAAAGCAGCAGTGGTGTCCGACCTATTGCTGAATTGTAGCCGTATAACGCAAAAAGTTAGTAACTGTGTCAGCGGAGATGAAATATGTTCATCGATTTGTGTTTTTACGGAATTGCTAGGTAACTGTATGTTATAAAGAAACGTAAAATTCGAGGTATGAAAAAAAAAGTTCCAAAACTAATGTCATTCTAGATTAAAGCTGAATTGCTACTAACAATCCAAAATAATATATTTCGATGACTAAAAGCGACTTTTAATTATTCACATTGTCTTACTCAAGACTTTGTTTAGCTTTCTTTTATTACCTTCATATATAAAAACGATGGGCTAACTTTAGGGTATACATTTATATAATCAGACCAAGGTGTACCTATCTCTTTAATAACATGGACTGGTAATAATTATAGCCGAAAGCGCGAAAGCTGCTCCCAGAGTATACAGAATCGAAAAGAATTAGTCTGTTCATCAGGAAAGTTTGGCTGCATAATAAAGGCGCGTGTAAAAAGCAAAGCTTACCTTAATACTGTCGTAGCATGCGGTGACTCGTCCATTTTGCACTTCGACGTTGGCCGGGGGGTGCGCGAACTTGCACTCCGTATCCGGTCGAGTGCACTTCTGGCGCTGGAATTCCCTGCAGACCTCCAGCTGCAACCATCGCGAGTCCTTGCCGTTAAGTAGATTGTTCATGTTGACCATAGCCATCTCTTCCTGAGACCTTTCTGTTAATCGGAAGCTGCTCTGGCCTCTCCTGCTCTTCCTTCGCTCGTAGCTCGCTGCGCTTCCTCGATTTCACTCGCGCTGCTGAGTACCAAGACGACGACGACGACGACTATCTTTTCAAACTGATATATTGCAAAGTCGGTAATTATTGGGGTCTTCGTTAAGGAGACTCGAGATATATATTTACTCAAACCTCATTCGCACACTCACGCACACACATGTACACACCGACAGGCATTCAGGCTCACTTTCACTCGGATCGCTGAAAAATCGTTACGGCGATACGCCCACGCGCTCGCCGTTTCTCTATCTACTGCAAACTCACACACACATACACACACGAGCTGCGCCGCGAATAATTATTTCGCCCGAGATTGCTTGATTTAGTGGCTTTTAAGCGAAACAAATGTATTCGTAGCAGCAGTCGTAAATAAGCGGCGAGGCTGAGCCAGAAATCCCAGAGGATCGCCGTAACGATTTTCTGTGTACTCCCTTGCAGAGAAGCAGACCGTTAAGCGTGTCAATTTTGAACAGTTTTCAGGAAATGTATTGTCCCACTTTGCGCAAGCGGGTATCGCTAAAAGCGGCCAGACAAGACCTCAAACCTCCTGCAAGAGAGTCGAGCAGCGGCTCATCGCTTACGCAAACTCATCACTCGATCGTTCTTTCGTTCATTCGATCGCTTACACAGACGCGCGTCTCCGAGGTCCCTCGATATCTCCTTAGCGAAACGCGACCCCAATGATTGCCTAGTTTCTACAGCTTTCTACGACTCGTGCGCCGCGCGACTACACTCGAGCATCCGGCTTGTACCGAATCGATACCTCGCGGACAAATGACCCGGGCTGAAATATCTTGCGCTTTTCGAGGCTAATCTTCAAGTGTAGAGACTCTGTATATATAACTACCCCGTTCGCGAAGTGAGACGTTGAGCGACGGGAATCGTAAGTAGGCAATCGCGATCACGCCGCAGTTAGAGTCTATCGAGGCTTGGCGTACCGGTACAGGCACACGCGTAGGAACGTTAAATTTGCTTTTCTCTGCGAAGTTCTAGGCAAAGCGCGAGACTACGATTAGTTGTCCGTGTTAGTTCGCGTTGGCTACTAGCTTACATAGGCTGAGCGCGAGCGCGGCTTTCTTCGACTTCCCCACGATCGCCGGCAGAGACTTTTCCTTCTCTCCGTACCTTCTGCGACCCTCGACTCCTTTTCCTCTTCTTTCCTACTGTTGCACTTGTGGCGGACTCTCCGCTAAAGCGCTCAAAGCTCTCGAAGCTAAGTATAGGGCTGCTGGCTGCTTGGTTCAAGCTCGCACAGTGCTGTCGTTGACGTTGCTGCTGCTGCTACTGCTGCTACTGATGCTCGTACTACTACTGGTTACTGCAGGACTCTGGTCGCAGGCTGAGCTTCTCATTGATAAGAGCGATTGTTTGGTGTTCGATGCTGTCGCTGTCACGTGGCTCTCTGGACGAGACTTCGATGTGTGGAAGCGAGCGAGCAAAAAGAACGACTCAGCAGTGTAGGTGTAGCTGTGTTGCTGTGTTGTTGTGACGCCCTCTACTTTATCTGCTTTGGTTATTGCAGCGCGTACGTATCGCGAGATAAAGGTTTACGGAAGTTATATCTATAGGGAAGCCGTAGAGGATCGGGGATGCAGAGAGATAGAAGAGCAGCTTTGCTTTTTCTCCGACGGCCGTAGCTTCTTTCTTTTCTTGTTCAGCTTCGAGAGCAGCGAGATTGGAAGGATTGGCTTGTACTGCGTTGTGTTGCTGACTGCACAGGCTGCGTGTGTTGGCTGAGTGTACGTGTGTCTGGATATACACGGACACGTTAAAGGAGAGTGCGCGCAAAGAGGCGGCGGACGACAAAGCGATAAACAAGCCGAAGATCGTGAAAGGTCGAGAAAGCTGGATTGGATCTTGGACTTGAGTGAGAGCGAAAAAGAGAGTGGAATCCAAAGAGGGGGGAAGAGTGTGGAGGGGGGGAGGGACTGAGGAAAGACCAAGATGGAGAAGAGATGAGAGAGGGGAAAGAGAGAAAGAACAGCAAGTTAGCGTGACGTCGCTTCCGTTATCCTTGCTTTTACGTCATTTATGTTGACGCGCTTCCAGCTTCTTCCGCGGATGTCTTCCGGTACTCCTCTCTCTCTCTATGCTCTGGAAACACAAAAAAAGCAAAAACATATGCGTTACTGGCGAGTGCAATTACAGCGTTTTATCTAAGTTCATAGTCTATACCTGAGCAGAGATTAAAGTGGATCAGCTGATCTTTGCAGTTTATTATCGCTAAAATCAATGACTGAAGGATCGTTCGATATATTCTTATTACTTCATTGACTATGATCAGAAAACACTTTAAATTCTCCGAAAAGGTCAAATTGCGATAAGCAAGTTAAAGGTTATACAATGTGGTTGTACAAGTATGTCTAATGCCAATAGTTCCAGAACAGCTGTCACTATAGCGTTGGTTAATGAAGCAATTTCAGGCATAGCTTTATGACAACAGCTGGCTATCCATCTTAATTTCTGCTCGAGCATTTCGTCTCTGTACTGTTACTCTCTTTTTCTCTTATTACGAGCTCTCTTTATTCGGGTGTTTTTATTGCGCATACATATACGATACACGAGTGTACGGTACATGTATACTTGTTCACATGTAAACGAGATGCGGGCGATATGGGCGACGGCCAATGAGCAAGCGAAGTATATAGCAAATGGGTACATTTGTAAAGGTATATATATATATATATAAGGGTAGGGAGAATTGCGGCTGGTTGCGGCGCTCAGTGTGAGGGCGTATAAAAGCAAGGTCAGTCTGAAAAGCAGCGCGTAGAGTTTCTACCACAATGCAAGCACCCTGACGGTTCAAGTTAGTCAATATAAGCTGTCGTGATTCGTCGCGTGGAAATATGGTGTGAAAATTCGAAGGGAGAAAGGTAGAAGAAAGGGACGAGTGGCGGCACCGGGCGCACAAAGAGGTAATAGGGCCAGTGCCCGGACTTCTCGGGGCGCCTGCGAAACGATGCAACTATATATTTACAAAACACCCCGTAGCTCTCGTGTGTTTTTTAAATGCGCGGCCTGTTACTTGGATTGGACCTGTTCAGACGACGAATTAAATACTTATATGTTTGACAAGAATGCCTCATGTTTTGGAGCCATTGGTTTATATCCTGACTTTCCAGAGAATTGTTTGGATTGCACTCTTCTGGGTTTTGATTGCATTTATCAAACACACTTGGGCTTCAATTAGAAGGTTTCGTGTTTTCTAACTGGTATTATTGTTATCATATTAATAGCTCTTTAATAAATTGAAATAGCTTATTCGCCAAAAGGCTAAAGTTTCTTTACAAAAATTTAAGTATCTACAATACATTTTTTAAAAGTTAAATTGTTTGTTTCTCGAAAAGATAGCAGATACATTTTTTGAAAAAAGAAGAACTAGCAAATGTGAAACATTAATAACATACCAAAATCATTAAAAAAAATGAAGAATCTACCTTTTTGTCAAATACCAGCCGCCGTCACTGTAGAAGCTGTTTAAACAGTCGGTTTTTTAAAGGCTATACTAAAGTATCTATTAGGTAATTACATAATTATATTAAAAACTAACTTTTCCAAACTTTGATTTTAATTATAATATTATTCTTGCGATTGCAAAAATAAACGTTAATGAATCTATAATTCATCGCATTTCCATGACGTGGTATATCTGACTTTTGATCGTGCACGTTTTTAATGGATCATCTTCGTGATTATCTCACACGTGCAATTTGACTGTCAGCATTTTTTTAATGCAGCAACTCGAGATGGATATTTTCGAATTTCTCGCTAAGTGGCACGCGTGTCAAGCAAGTGTAAGATTTATCGTGTAAATTACAGAATCATTTGAGTAGTTGTGCGTGGGCTTATAATGTACCAAGATAAATGGGGATTCTATTTATGCAATATATCTAGCATAAAAACAGGAAATATTGCTTTATTGATGACGGAAACGTTTATTAGTAAGATCTGTTCCTTGAATTTATCAGATCTTGTAACCAAAATGTTTCACTAATTATAATTTTGTTTAAGTTAAGCAGTTGTAAAATAGACTCTTAAAAACATGCAATCTAAGAATAGCAAATATTTTTTATTCATTTTGCTAAAATCATTTTATTTGTTTATAACTAATATCATACGCAAATTTCTAAATAAAGAAGTAATATAGAAAGAAAAATTGAAATAAATTTTGCCTATACCCTGATATTTAATTTATGACAACTGTTTAATATTTAATAAAATTATTTTTTGCAGACTTAGAAAAGCTAATTATCTGTTTAAAAGATTTTCTCATAAATCACTTCTCCAATCATAAAAACATATGTTTTCCTTGAAAAATAGGCAGCTTCTAAGATGTTATTACGATCGTATTACGGGCTGTGCGACGACTGTGTAAAAAGAAAGTGCTAAAGTCTGTCAAGGAGTTCACAGAATTTGTGTAAAGCGTTCACACAAATAGACTCGAAACTTCCTCAAAGATGATGGGAACGATCGGTGCGTCAAATCTGCGATTCCTACGTAAACAGCTTTTTTCTTGTTTTATTTATTACGATAGTCGCAAAGCGTAATGGTACCATTATGAGAGCAAAAAAATGTAAAAAGAGTCTCGTTAAGCGTTTGCTACATTAAAAAGAGCAGCAACTCACGAGGCATGGATGAATGGAAGGGACTACGAAAGAGAGGACGCTCGGGGAGAGCGCGGGGGGAGGCGAAAAAGAAAGGAGGAAAGTAAAAATGGAGAAGGGGGGAAGAAGAGAAAAGCTATATCGCAATTTCGCGAGGCCCTTGGGTAAGCTGCTTATATCAAAGACGTCGCGGTCGTTTCTCAAGCGGCTGCGCGTGCGATTTCCGGGGCGTATGTCCAGGGCCAGGAGATAGAGAGGGACGAGAGAGGGCGAGAGGGATATTATATATGGTTGGACGGAGAGATTTTAAGAGGAGGGTGAAATAATACCGGCAGAAATCATTTGTTGCTCGCTCTCGGCGACACTGTGTATATATAGGCTCGCGCGCCGCGTCCCCCCGTTTCCCCCCGCCGCGACTGTTGGCAAGGCAGCTCGCACACCAAGACACACGTTCTCGAGCGCGCATTAGTCGCTTTTCCGGAAAGAGGAAGAGAGACAGGCAACATCGTCCTCGTCGCCATCGTCGTCGCCGCAAAGCCGATTCCCGATGCCGCTCTGTACACCGGCCCGTACATATATACCGCTCTCGACCGAGATTTTGCCGCAACGTCAACGTCGTTCGCGTGTACAGTCGAAGCTGAGGGGGAAATCTCTGACAGTCGCATTTTTTACGGTCAGCGCACCGGCAGAGAGAGAGAGAGAGAGAGAGAGAGAGAAAATGTCGCTGCGCGAATTGATTCGCGGGAGCTCATTTCTCCCTGGGCTCTGTTGCTACTGCTCTTGTCGCTGCCGCCGCTGCTAGTGCTGCTGTTACCTATCGGAATTCACTCGGCCGTTTACAAGCGACGTGCTTCAGTCAATTTTACATTTGAAAAGACCTTGATGGCTTTGATTTTCCTCCGCGTTTTGCTTTATTTTTCTAGATGAAACAAAATTTTCATTACGAGAGCCCGCGTTTTGCTCCAGCTTTTCACGCTGGATATCGAACGAATTTTTTTCCCTCCTGCTCTCTCTAGTTATCGACGGGTATCAGAAGCGCACTTTGGCGGATTTTTAGATCGATTTTTATTTTCATCTGGTTTTTATGCGTTAAATAAAGGGAAATACGATTCATATGTTACCGAGAAATGGCGCGCAAAGTTATTTTATTTATTTTTATAACAATTCAATTATATTTTATAGCGATATAATTATAGGAATGTCCAATTTATGACTTACATACCAGGCTTATGCCAAATTTATTTAAATGCAAATGATTGTGATAAGAATAGTATAGATTTAATGTTTCAATGATTATTAAATGCTATACTAGTTGTAATGACATGTCTAGATTCGTTATTAATCCTCGTATAAAAAAAAAATAAAAAATAAGCTGCACCCTTTAAAAGAAAATTTTCAATAAATTACAATAAAAGTAGGAATTGACGTATCGACGGGGATAATAGAGAAGCTTTCACTTTTCAGTCCGAATTCTCTCTTCAATAATTCCAATTAATGCTTATGACAAAGAGAAAGAGAGAGAGTAAAAGCGAGAGAGAGAGCGAGAGAAGTGCCGGACAAAAAAAGAGCGTCAAAAGAGCTGAATCCGTCGCAGAGCCAACGCAAGCTGACCAAAATTTAATTAACTTATTCAATTATACTTAATTCTTCAGTTGAACCCAGGCTTTCTCTCTCTCTTTCTCTCTCTCCCACTCTGCCGAGCCCACCACGAGCCTATTATTCCCTTTTAGCAATTTTTAATGCCCTCTTTTTCTAATTTCACTCCCCGCCGCCAGAATCCCGGTTACAACCGCGCTGGGGGGAGGGAGAGAGAGAGAGAGAGTGAGAGAGAAGGAGTATACGCGTCGAGACGGTAAGGCAGACGCGTGGCAGCACACACAGAAAAAGACACGCCCGGAATTCACAACATAACAGCGCCGTTCGAGCTGCACACACACACACACACACTCGCGCGCCAAAGACAAAAAGAGACCGCGTATGGCTGTATAGGCGTTCGTAGCTACATACGCGCGCGCCTTTATGTGGGTGTGTGTTGGAAGCAAGCCGACTAGCCGAGGCAACCCAACGCGAGAGCCGACGTCGTTCACGAGAGCCATTGTGTGCGCCGATGTCCGTCGAGCTATATAATCGAGAGCAGCCTATCGGAAAGGTTAAAAATCATTCTCTTCTTCCGACCGATAGCCGAGGCTCGCGTGCGCAGGTATGGCTCGAGGTATGGCTTGCGCATGTATATATATACGCGCGCTTGATCGTATACACAAGCCATCGCGCTCGCATCAGCGGATTCTCTCAATCGAGCGTGATGACGCCGCGCGCCGCCACGATCCTATATATCTATATATCAATATATCTATACGATTCGCTGCACGCAAGCGCTGCTGCTGCTACGACGATGGAACGATAACAAGAATTTATATATGCGGCTTTTTTGCAGAGGTTCCTTTTATGCGGGTGTGCGAATCCAAAAGACAGCCAAAAGAGAATGAAAGAAGCTTCATAACTATTTTGAAGCACGACGAGCGGTAGCTGTTTTTGGTAATAGTCAGAAAATTTGCTCTGCTCTATTTCGAATTGAAAAGGGGTTAATCGACTGTGACGTTTATTATCTCTGTAATCCCTTACTTAATCGGCCATTGTTTAGTTCAGTATAAAGTATAAAATTTACATAAAAGGGTCAGCAGGTATACTGAAGAGGTGATAAAAAAGAGCACTTTTATTAGAACTCTTCAATTTGATCAGAAATATTCCTTAACGACTCAAAGTGTATCTCAGGATATAAGGAAAATTACCAACATAAATTGAACTTTGTAGTGAAAGACAAAAAAAGAAGGCTTGCTCATTCTGTGTTATACAGTCTCATCAATCATGAACCCTTTTTCCGACACAAAAAACATGCATTCCCCACTGGCATTCAAATCGGAGTAGGCGATTTGCGCAATGAATTGCAGGGCGATTATAATAGCCATAGAAAGAGAGAGACAGAGAGAGAGAGAGAGGGGGGGGAGGAGGAAAAAGAGAGTATAACTGTGTCCAGCATAGACTTCTCGTGCTGCTGCAGCAGCAATACCTGCATGCGATCGCCGGTATATAACAGAGCTAAATAAAAGTCTATTAGAATAGGCGACGAATTGAAAGTACGCGGCTATATAAGTCGACAAAGAGAGAGAGAGAGAGAGGGAGAGAGA
>UELV01088844.1:0-33199 GCA_900490015.1 Megastigmus stigmatizans
TATATATATATATATACACATATATGCATTTTTATTAATGGAAATCTTTCATGTGAAAATTCAATTAATGTTTAATTTATATAATAAATGCCAACTTTAAGATGTTGTTTATATATCTGAAATCTAAATTATATTAGAAGCGGAAATATTATCGCATTATTCGTGAGAAGCAAAGATTTGGTTGGCTAAACCCATATTATTTGGAGACATAAGAAGTTTTCGAATGTTACGACCGAAGCTTCGCGTGACGAGAATTAAATATAATCAAGACTTTGATTGTTTGGTTTTCGTCTTTCAATCATTTGAATGTATGGCAGAAACAAAGAATTCGATATCCCAACCAAATAGCGACAATCTATGACCGGTCGTGCTGACAATTACCAAAGTTATACAGCCCGCACGACGAAATTTTTAAATACTGTACATAACCCTTTGCCATATATTGATTATTAAACATGTTTAATCAAATGATTATATTATATTATATACTTTGATTTCATGAAAAGACACTGTATTCGATACTCGAATATACCAACGCTATATACGGCAATACTTATTATACAAAACTTTCTTTAAACGCTCGACCGCCGTCTAGTCATGGAACAATTACTATACACAGCATCGCAAAACGATCGCACCTCTTGTCGCTCGCGATCGACAAGAGCATAAAGTTAATGAAATTCCTTGTCGCGCGCATCATCTCTCTCTTTTATCCGTGCGCATCCTATGGGCAAAAAGCCCGTAGTGAAAGGAGAGTAGAGGAGGCGCGCGGCCCGTTGACCCGAAGATTTTTTACTCGAGGGACGCTAGCTCGCGCGGCCGAGTGTAGGACGAAACCGGACCACCCTGTCATTAGCATACAAAGCTCTTGGCTCTCCTCCTCCTCTTCTCTCTCTTTCTCTCCCTCTTTGCTGTCCCAGCAAGTGGTCCACGCCGGCGGTTAACGACTGTCATTACCGTTCGCACTCTCTCTCTCTCTCTCTCGCTCTCTCTTTCTGCTTGTCTCCCTTGCAGAAATTTCGCCAGAGCAATGTGCTCGGGCGCTCTCTACGGGCACTTCCGCCTTTGCCCGCCTGCCCATTTGCGCCTTTATTTGCGCGTTACTACTTTGCTCAGTAGAGAGAGAGAGAGAGAGAGACCCTCGCAGCGGCAGCACAGAGTTCATGTACTATATATATACGTTCACCGGCAGACACACAATGCGCGCGCGACTCGCTTTTGCCCGCGACACTGTGTGCGGATTATTAAGAAGAAAAAGCTGCCGACGATTTTATTGACTCGAGCGGTCTCTCTCTCTCTCTCTCTCTCTCTCTCTCTCTCTGCTGGTGAGTCGTAAACAAAAAAAAAGAAAGGAAAGGATCAACTCGGCGACGACTAGGCTGGCTGACGATCTCCCATTATGCACTGTTTTAGCGAGGCCATTGTGCAGTGCGCAGTCCGATGTTTCTTGCTTGTTTAAGGTATAGAGGATTTAGCCTGGTCTGACTAATTATACACCGACTATAACAATGTAACGCTTGTTCCTCTTTTTGTCCTTCGTAATAAGTGATTTAACGAGGGGTGTGTAGCCGACGTTCTGGCCATTATACATTTTCATCGGAAGTGCACTTTTGTGTACACTGTTGAGTAAATTCTACCCTATTATGTACTTTAAACTTCAGTTTTATTAGGCTTTAATTGTTGTACGTTGTTGGCATTGCAAGTACTTCGAATTAAAGCTCATTCATTTTCTGATACTTTCTATTTTCACACAAATAACAGATTAACCATTCGAGTTATTTACTAGCAGCTGAATTCTATAAATATTTGTAGTACCATTAATAAATGTTGAATAATAAGTAGTAAACTAAAAATATTATATACTAATTTCTGTATAATGGGAAAGGAGCATACACGTAGCTTTATAATGTTACATTAATTAAAAATTTATTTAATGTTCTAATGGAAATAGTTTCGATTATTTCTGTTATGAAAAAACGTTACATATACATATGAACATTATGTGCATTATTATACGTACTTTAAAGTAAAGACTATTACAATAGTTTTATCAATACTATTATGATATGCGATGTAAGAGAAAAAGAGGGAGTCGATAATAAGACTTCATAAAAAAATCTCAAAGAATAAGCCTTTAATTCAGATATCCATAGTGGATTCAATTGCAATGTCACGCATCCTCGTTGTCTCCGTCTGCATAGAGTCAACGTGTGCGATCAACTCGTATCAACGAGTCCTAACAAACGCTGATTTGATTATCAAGCGGTAGAATTCGTGTATGAAGCCAACCGCCAACTTTCTCTTTCTCGCATCCTCCACTCTCGTTTCTCTTATTTTTTGTCCACCATTTTTTGCGTCAACTCGCACCGAAATGGATCTCGTGCGCGCCCGAGTAAAAAAAAACAGAGGCTCTTCATGGCACGACAACGAGACGAAGCAGCGACGACCCTCGTCCCACTGCCACGACACCCAATGGCTTTATTTCATCCTGTGCTATGTATACTCGCTTTTTTATACATATATATACACATTTCGAGCGAGCAGCGAGACGGGGGATATAGGCTCGCGCGAATTATTCAAAACCCCCATAGTCGGCTGGCAAAAGTGCAGCCGTCGTCCCGCGAGCCCAGAATAATCCCACGTGCCTCGCTCTGCTACGATCTGCATAAGCAAGAGTGGCGTATAGAGAAAGAGAGAGAGAGAGAGAGAGTGGCATAAAAAACATTCCGGTTGGAGGAGGGCAAAAAATTGTGGAAAAAAAGGCGAACGAGTTGGTCCGGAAACGGCGTTCATAGCCCGGTCAAATGCGTGCGAGAGTATGGAGCTCGGAGCTTTGATTCACTCGGCGATGCGTCAGCGCTATATATACAGCAGGTCAACCTCTCTGTCCGCTTTATTGTGTGCCGTCGCTTGACAGATGATCGAAGAACAAAACGAGTAAAATTTCTCGCTTCTTCCGCGATAGGGTTAGTTCTTTTAAGAGACTCGTTTTTTGTTATTCTTAAAATATTCATGTACGAGAGTCACATGATATATACAGTGTTTTTATCGTGACGCTATAACAAATGGAACATTTCGTTACTTACCGCTTTCTTTTGTTGTAATAATTTTGATATGGAGTTGAGATACTGTGAAATAAAAACTATCCTTTAACATTTCTGCTTGTAAAGAACGTAACAGGAGTACAATTTTACTATTTTCGTAGTATTTAAAAAAACTTGTCTCTATTTGCTCAACTTACAATTCTATGAGTGAAATAAATTACACATTTATTTGGGATCTTTAATCTCGATTATAGCATTTTTTTGATAAAAGCCATTATTATTTAAAACTGAAAAGCTTAATGCAGTGAATTATGAGAACGTGGATCCCATCGAATGATACGCATATATAAAATAAGGTCTTCTTGTGTACTGAGAGATCATTCTGCTTAGCATGGCAACTGAATGCTACTGTTAAATTCTAACTACTATTAATGATAAAAAAAAAACATTCTCTAGTACATTCGTATAACAATTTGTGAATTACATTTTCAATCCATTTATCTTTTATTTCTGCGCGTTGTACCAAAATGAGAAATTTTTTTTTTAACGGATTATTAATGTTTTCAAGATATATTATATTTATATAAATCAAATGACAATTTCAATGAAAAATAGTTTCTCTACGTTTCCAATCCTAAAATGTTGTAGTACAATTAACATAATATGGAATTTCCACGTTCAATTTAAATTTATTATATAAATCTCAGTATATCGAATAGAAGATAACCGAATTATTTGCTTCTAAAGTACCCTTGCAGGTGAAATTTAGCATGTAGAACCGAATATATGGGTCGCAAGTTTAAACAAAAAAATACACGTCAATGGTCAAAGTTAGAATGCGTGCAGTTTATACATCAGTATAGTTTCAGTCTGGATAATAGTTTGTCGTATGTCTTTTCAAAATCGGCTATTGCCGCACTTGAGCATCCGAGAGTTCTCTGCCTTTACGCGCAGGAAGCTGAACGCGTCGATGGCCGATTTACATAAGATTCGTGCCGCACTGGCCCCATATTGTACAATCGGGACACACACCTAAGTCTCCCTTTTTCCCTTCCGTAGCGCGACGTTTTTTTCGCAGTCCCTTGTACTCTTTTAATACCGGGCCCGCGCGCCCGGCATCTTATTTGCATATAACTACTGGCCCGGCGCGATGCGACGGTCCCTCGATTCCCACACCACAGTCATCTCAAACAGTCTAGTCTTTCGCTTCCTGTATGTGTGTGCATAACTTCTTTAACGCTTTATTCTACTCGTGTTATTCTTTCGCCTTGTAGCGTATATTGGCTTTCTTTATGCGTGAGATTTTCAGATTGTCTTTTTCTATAAAGGCGATGCCTTATGGTATAATGTTGAGAAAATAAGTGATGAAAAACTAGTTTTGGGAACAGGATACTTCAAAAACTTAAACTTGTTTTGTGCTTTACTATATCTGCTAATGTAATAAAAATATGATGCAGGGTTGAGATTCTGGTCGATAAAGCTAAATTTTTCCTTTTTTGAAATTGAATCTTTTAAGTAAAATCAATTACGCTCTTACCTACTAAAGCACTTTAAAAATAACGTGTACATATATAATAATTTCTTATTTTTATTAACTTTTTCAAATATTTGAAAATTAAATTTTGTTTTAGATCAGAAACTGATTAGTTTTTATCTTGCGTGTTCCTAAACATAATAAATATTTAAAGCTGAGTGAAATAAGAGAGAATAGAGTTTTTTTTTATAATACAGTGATGATGGAATTCGGATCTCTAAAGATATATAACGTATATAAAATATTTTTAAAGAGTAGTTTTATGAACAAAAAGGGGTTTTAAATATTTTTTTGTTACCTATATATGTACTAATGATACTGGTTAAAAAAATTAGCTTTTGCTATGTAAACTGTAAAAAATGACACTCTTTGCTAATGTTATAGTAAAAAGAGAAAATGTTTATTTTATTCCTCCTTTATACATTAGAAAATCTTATCGGTAAATCACATAAATGTAAAATATTGTATAAAAAATTGTATTTTGGTAATGTAAATGGTAAAGATCACAATCGTCATCGGTAGTAGTGAACCTACCGATTCCTCATTTAGCATAAAATAATGCATGTAAAATAAAAATGTGCATAAGATGATAATTCCACAGGAATAAGAAGTAAGAAAATAAACATGCATAAAGAAGTATAAAAAATCCAAAAGACAATCCCCCTTGAAATAAATCTACGTTGAATGATTACACTAAGATATATAGCACGAAGCAAGAAGAAAAGCAAATAGGAATATATGCTCAATGAAGGCCTGCCACATTCTTCTCTTGATAATAGAATTGTACATCAACCTCCGTCCCGATTCTCTGGCGCAGCTCGTCCAAAACGCCTACTTGTATCTGCTCGACGTCCTCTTCTGGGCAATACTCGTCGTCGCACGATCTGCAGGGCAGAAAGCACAGAAAGAATAACGTGAAAAAGGAAGCGCAGAAATAGGTCCAATTACGCGCGGCAGACGCGCGATAATCAATTATTCCCGTTGCGTAATTCCTCGCGTGGCTAATGGTCTATTATACAATTATTGCTGGCAGTAACTTTCTCCGGTCTAATTGTTTCTGCTAAATAAAAGAAACAATCGCTTCCGCTTTCTCTCTCTGTCTCGCTCACTCTCTCACGCACACAGCCAGCCTGCTCACTCTGCGCGAGTCTGTCTCGTTTGCACGCGACGGCGGCAGCGGCGGCGGCGGCGGCGACATTCGGCAGAGCGCGACGCTTCGTTTTATCCCGGAACGGGGGGCGCGACATGCCTAGTGGTCGTACCCGCGTGCGGCGAAAAAGAGAAAGAAGGAGGGGGCTAAAGAGCGCGCGAGGGGTTACAGGGAGGTGAATAAGAGGGGATGGAGCTAAGGGAGGGTGGAAGAAACGAAAAAGACCGGCATAAGGGGGGAGGCAGCCCGAGGAGGGGAAGAGAAAGAGATATTAGGAGACGGGGAATAGTTTGTATTATGTGCGCAAAGTGGGGTGAATCGATCTTTTTTCTTCCTCGGCTGTGTTCACCCCACCCCTACGTATACTTGCGCGCGACTCCGCCGACACATGCACCGAAGCACAGCACCACCGAATGTCTCGCATACTAACTACGACCTCGAGTTTCTTATCGATAGGTGGCGCCAAAGTCTCTACCGGGGATACTTTTTTTTTACTTTATACAATGTTTATGTTGAATATATCTACATGTTTTTTCTAGCACATATACACGAATTTCATTTTTGCTCAATTACGTGTTATTAAATGTTAAATTTAACAAAATGTGCATGCGTACCACGATTGATATGAATATCATGAGTAACAAGAATAGCGAAATTAAGCTTTATATATTAAAATAAACTTGTCAAGTATTATGAAGGTAGTTTGAATTAGTTTAACTTTAAAAAATGTTTGATTTAATTTAAATTGAGAATCATCAGCGATAAAGGGAAAGACAACTTTTATTACTGGAATCTAGAAGAGATATTTTGTATTACACAAATTAATGTTAATTACTCATTATCTTTTCATACACTTTACTTATTTAATTTTATTACTATTATTAGTTTTTTTTATTACTATTATATTTTTATATGGTAAGTGCATTGTTTAATTCTTATTGATATAAATCTACTAAAAAAACATTTTCTGAAATTTATTTATAATATATAATTAAATATGAGAAAAGTAATAAAATGAGACGCAAAAATTTAATAATATCAACGTTCTTACAGCACAAGTAATAATAAGCATTTATTAATTTAATTTTAGTTTAATGTTCAAATAGAATGATAAGATTTAGTTATTTATAATTTTATAATACATTTATTCAAATTAGAAAGGGATCTATTTATGAATAATATTAATATTATTTATTAAGTTTACAATTTAATTGGTAAAAATAAATCACAGATGTTATAAAACAATCATTTTAAATATTAACTAATTACAATGCTATTATGAAATGAAAATGTTATTGGTCCATTATAGCAATTTTCGTCATTGTCAATAATATGTCTTCAATTCGCTTGCTTATGTCTTTCTCTCGGCCAGTAAGTAGCGACATCCGTCGGCAGAGTACTAGAACCTCGATTTGAATTTTGCTCACCCCTGTCTAATGTTTACCCCTCATTTTGGTTTGGAAGGTGGGACCTCTTTGTGGCCCAACTGCCGCCCTTTTCATAAAACCATCCCCCAGGCCAACCCACCCCGGGAGAAGTCCCCCTCCCCCTTTGTGTGCCCTTCTCTCCTTTCACCGCACAAATTCTTCCGCGCCATCTACACCCTTAAGAGGAATACTTGAAAAACATGCCAAGTGTGTCGTCTGCACAATGATTGGCACGTGCGCACAAAAATTGATCCTTCAATATTAAAATAGTAATCTAGCTATATATTTACCAAGTATTACAAAATTATTGTAAACAATCAATAAATAATGATATTAATGTGCAGATTAACTCTTTTTAAAGAACGCAATATTTCTTCACAAAGTAAAAAAGTATGATATATAAAATTAATTATTTAATATTTACGTTTTGTAACATTTATTGAAAGTTTAAAAATATTAATAAAATAATCTTTATGAAAGCTGTTGTCTGGGTTTTGCCAAAGTAAATGTAAATTGTCTAAGCCAATTTTGAATAGTCAATGAATAAAATTAATCGCAATACGTATTTAAATTGATGAAAGTATAAATTTCACTAGTAAGACGTACGTAATATTATATTTGTCGTAAAAGAAACGCTCTTTGGATTGGATCGTCTAATAGCTATAAATTTTTTAACGCTTTAAGAACTGTATACAGTTACTGCAAAAAAAAACGTATCTTTACAATCGTTCCTATATTATAAAGGCACATAAGTTTGAGATATAAACAAGTTCCACATTAGATCGTATTCGATGCAAGTGATTTAAAACAAAAGTGTGTATGTTATACCTAGCAATGGTGACGATGGTAGGGAGCGTAGGCAGAGCATTCAAAAAGGACTTGAAAGTTCCCTCGATCAAGCGATCGAGATCTGCTTTGTTGGTCACGTGATGCGGGAGCTCGGTGTCGTCGATGGTGCAGCCCGCATCGTGGACCTGCATCCAGTCGATCTCCGCGTCCCCGTAAGCTCGATGCATCTCCTCGTAAATCTGCATCACCTTGTCGTACCTGAAACCAAAGGAACAAAATCATAAAACTCGTGAAAAAGAATGAAATATCGTGTGCAAGAAGAAACCGCCGAATATGCCGAACAATAGCTATAATTATATACATATGTGCACGCTACTATGATATGTGTCGGCCTCACCTAAACAATTCGAAAATTGAAAGGAGTATAGTATAGTATAGTCGAGGCGAGGGTTGCGGTCCTGTTTAATTGGGTGTTAGGAATTAGAAGGGGGTAAAAGCGAGTAGCGGTGCGGCGGCGGCGGTGGCGACGGCGGCGACGACGGCAACGACGCCAGGGCCACAAAAGATGGCGAGTTCACAAGCAGTCACGTACGCGCGTAGGCTGTTTGAAATACCCATGACCAGTTCGGATAAACTGGACGTGCCTGCGGATTAATTGCGGTATAGCGCTGAGTTTTCAGCCCTCCTGTATATATTTCCTTCTCCTTCTCTCGCCCGCAGCGCCCGTCATAATACACGGATATATTCCGCCGGCTATATATATATGAATAATTCGTTCATTGTGCGGTTGCGACAAATAACCGCATTAATCATTCGCCTATACAATGAAGAACTTTAATTTATTTTCTAGATTAAAATGCTAGTCCAAAATGGCTGACTTGCGCTAGTATACACGTGAATTTTCTAACTGTTAATCGTGTTGATGATTAATTTGTAAGAAAATACCTTGCATCATAGACTGATAGGAGATAGTCATAAATATTATGTTTATTATTTATAAACTAATTCTTATAGAATATCTAAAGGATTATTTGTCGATTTATCACAAGCACAAACAAAAATATTTTATAGAAAATGTTTAGTATGCAAAAGTTTTTTGAATCAGTAAACGGAAAACAAAATACGTATAGATATATTATATCTTAGAAGATCCGAAGAACTATTTAATTTGCCTCGATTCGATTAACATGCATTCATTTATACCTTGCACAGTATCGTAAAAATGACTTATACGAATGCATTCCAGTTCAGCGATACTGCAATAAACTATATATAACACAGCGCATATGACTCGTAGTGCAATATAAACATTTTTATAAAAGTGAAAGGTGTATAAACTACGGCTCCAGTTGGTATTTTTATATCCATTAAATTAAACAAGTACATGTGTTACAGAAACGGATGCAAACGCACGATAGAAGCGATCAACTGGATGCTTCAATTTCACCGTCCACACACGTACACGCATTAATATTTATATTCTATATACTGCACAATTCGAAAAATAAATTTTTTTTTATTTTTCGCCAATGCGAATTTGCATTCTGATATACTACAAACGATTACAACTTGTTTTATTGCAGTGTTTTGGGCTATTAATTTCACAAACGTCTTTTTTTGAAAAGAACAAAAAAGAAAAAGAAAAAAAGAAAAATGAATGTAATACTGCACAGGGCGCTTGAATGTTATACTCGCCTCGTGCGGAGAGGTGTGCGCGACAACGAAGAAAACGACGGGCATTAACGGGGAGGCGAACTCGCTAAGGCGCTAACTGTTATGAGAGGCCAGCTCACTCTTATTCCTTGCTGAATATTAATTATTCTCTCAGGACTTTGCGCGGCGTACACCTGTCCGTATATAGAGTCGCGCGTCGTCGCCGTCGGGCTCGAACCTCTGGTGTAGCGAGTGCATCGCCTTTTCTTCGGCCGTTGCTGTATACACCGCTGATTCTCCTCCAAGATTATACCGGCTATACTCTCTGCGCGTGTATAGCAGTTGCGAAGCTAATTGCACTCGCCGGGGCTGCGGCAACAACCTGTCCAACTGAGCCGAAAAAAGAAACACGAGGATATAAGCCTTTGCTTTTTCTTTTGCTTCATATAATCGTGTATGTAATGCGTACTATATATACCGCCAAGAGTCGGACCAACCGGCCCTTCAGCATCTCACGCGATTTGGTTCTCTCGGCCTGTGAAATTCAAGGGATACACCGTGTAACTCGATGGTTTTTTGTTTTGCCTGTCTTCGCTGACGTTTTTATTTGGGTGGGCTTCTTTACACTGGGAAAGGAATTATGTCGGGATTTTTGCGAAACTTTTGTGTATTTCAAAATTGTACGCAATTACGCGCACTTTTCCCGACAAATTTGAAAGGTAATGCGTGTAACACAGTGGCGAACGAAGGAACCGAGGGTCAATTTTGTTTTACGGGCTTCTGAAGAAAATTACATTGCATCGCAGAAATTAGTTCGAGGCACTCTACTGCAAAATTGTTTTAAAGCTGTAAAGAAATGTGATTAAAGCCTTTTTTGCGTATACGTAATTGAAAGTATATCGCCTTTTAGATGGAAATTTAATTTGATGGAGGTTT
Organism: Megastigmus stigmatizans; assembly: GCA_900490015.1. Taxonomy (NCBI): domain Eukaryota; kingdom Metazoa; phylum Arthropoda; class Insecta; order Hymenoptera; family Megastigmidae; genus Megastigmus; species Megastigmus stigmatizans. The sequence continues at coordinate 10,534 of UELV01088844.1, forward strand.
ATTAAATTTCAATTATGATACTAAAGCGTTATACATCTGTATTTTCAGAATATAATAGTAGAATATAATAGAATAACAATTAGCGGGGCTCACACCATTCGTACTGATAGGTATAACATATATATGAACCTTTACATAGTTTAAAACTTATACGAGAATTAATTATTTGTGATTAAGCTGGGAAAGATTGGTAAGTATGTAATATTCATAAATGCACTTAATATATTTAGAACAATGTGATATTGGAATATGATTTTAGCTACGACGAAGAATGATCAATAAGAATTGAACAATATAACAATAAATTATTTTATAGTTATAAATATAACATATAAATAAATGTATTTGTTAGCAGAAGATTAAAGTTACCTTTCACTGTGCACCCAGATTTCGATAAAATATTCTATAATATTACCTATCCATTTAAAATCAATTCGAGGTCAATTAATTATAATTTTTATTTTAGTTCAACCAAATCTTATTTTTAATTTTTGATAATTATTTCAAATATGAATGCATTGATACACACGTTTTTTTTTTAGCAAAACTTAAAAAATATCTGTAATTAAAATTATATATTTTACAAAATCTAGGCATTTGGGGATCAATGTGTATAATTAAATTTTGGGGTAAACAATCATGTAGATTAATTAAAATATCATAATTCAAAAAATTCTTATCCAGAATTTATTTATTAATACTTATTATTCTCATAAATAGTTCAATTACGTCTATATTTTTTCAATCAACAAAAGCAGTCTATTTATTTGTCTACATTTATTGAAAAAATGCTACAGAAAATAGTTTTAAATTTATCATGTTTAAAGAATTTCTAAAAATGCTTCATTATTCGTATTATCTGTTACAGAATAAAATTTTTAGTGATATTAAAAAATATATAAATATTAATTTCTATGATGAAGTATGCTGAACTTTCATAATAAATACAAATTACACGTTATTATATACACAGTAATCCGAGCTTGGAAAGTCAAATTCCGCTATGATGAGAGTGGAATCTTACTTTATTGAAGCAGAGACCTCATTTCTAAAATTATTCAGAGTACGTACATTAAATATATTAGTATATAGTTTCATTTCAATTTCATTAGGATAAATTAATTTAAATTTGAAATTTATTCAAGTACCAAAATATCTAGTTCAAATGAGAAAAAAGGAAGATTATTAAGGTAAAGTATTTCGTTTTATTTCGAGTACTTATAATTTATTTATATTCTAAGTATTACTAAAAAACTTTTATTAATTTAAAAAATGCAGTTCAGCCCTTTAGAACATCGAACAATAATTCTTACTATATTGCTTAGGAAAGTTGTACCTCACTTTGAATTACATTTTACTATGCCAAACGTCGCCATTGTTACAATTCTTTAAGAAAAAATGATTTTTTTTTATTATTTATACATAACTGTTTTTTTTATTTTTTATTATAGTTATTAGGCTAGATACACGTTATATATTAAATTAAATATTAAATAAATCTATCGATGAATAAAATATTTGGTAGATGGGACCATGTTAACTTGGGACCTGCGAGATGAGAAGCCGTGAACCTACCAATTTTACCATATATAGTAACTCGCATTTACTTTGATTCGAGTTGTCCTTATGAATAAGAAGAACGTGTAAAGACAATTGAAATTATATTAGAAATAAAAACAAATAATTGACATGGGAATATTATTGATTAAATTCATAAAATGTTGCAGAACCAATAATTAAATATATATAATAAAAATTTACTAAAAAATAGACCATAAGCTCTAATTAAATGCATTAAATATTCTTATAGTAACATCTAAGTTTTGATACAATGTAATTTTTACTATAGTTATATAGTGGCTTTTACGAACATTGATCTTTAATATTGCAAGAGCGTTTTTCTCTATGTAGTATATATTTTTAGTTAGAGCATACCTTGCTTTTCAGAACATACGAATATATACAAGCAAGGTGGGACAGAAAAAAATGAGAAACCACAAGTTGGAAAGGTTTCGCCGACGTAACTCACTCCTAATGCCTATAATCATGTCATTTTGTTCATAAGTCGCGCGCAAAAGAGAGTTTCAGCCATTGAATTACCAGCTGTACGAACTTAATGCTTTATTACCGGTATTAACGGCGCGACAGCGACGGTCGGGTCGAAAGATGCTCACACCCTTACTTCACGTTGCAACGCCACCTCGACTTTCATGCCCTTAGCTCGTCGCCGTCGTCTACATCCGTGGCTCTCGCTCTCATTGAGTTATTTAATTTCTTTTCTCCGAACGTTCTTCCATTCTTTCTTCCAGTCTTTCTTTTTTCTCTTCTGGTCGCCAAGCTTAAGACATTTTTTTTCAAGTACAATTCAGTAGCAGGAACCCGTTGACTTAATTAATATAGCACGGCTATATTGCATACAATAAGCGTCGGTGGATTTCCCGGATCTCCGCGGTAACAACTTAAAACAGAAGAGAAATCTCGAAGTGAATGCGGATGAATGCAGGTAAATCTGACAGTTTCGATAAAAGCATAGTTTAATATTAATAAATATCTAAATATATCGTGTATTTTTTTAAATGCTCTTCATTTAGATCTAATAGCTACAATTATGAAATAAAGATTATGAAAATGGATTTGGAATTGTGTAAAACAAAAAAAATTGTTATAAATGATACTATGATAAAATAGTCTGAAAATCAGCATTAAATAAAAAGGCACATCTGTCAAGAATGTATTGGTTGATCTGTAAAAAGCAAAGACGATACAGCTTGGATTAGGTATATATATACATGTCTCTTAATGAGAATAAAAAGTAAAATTACGTATGAATATCTTCAAGAGTTGGCAACATTGACTATGCCATCACGAAATACATTAAATAATTATATTCAACAAGTAGTATCCTTTTATGGCTTTCAGCACTCCATATTTGATTGTATAAAATTAAGTAGAGTACTAGAATGGAAGAAAAATATAACTTAACAATTTAAATTGGGAGAATTTATTCCAATATTCAAGCATTCGTAAGAGTTGTTCAGGCACTTGTGTTCATGTTTCAGCCATTTATGCAATCATGATTGAATAAAAGTGCAGGTATAAACACATGTAATAGCTGTTACATGATGTCACATTATGATTTTTTGAGAATTCATTATTTGCTTTGCATTGATATAGGTGATTGAAGTGTTTGTCAGTTCTCATGCAGCTACAACTAGTATATATATTGCATAAATTCTTGTTAGATGCTGTAATCAAACTAAGCCAAGCTGGTTATTTTGTTAATGCTATTGCGATGGACTGTTAGAAAATCAAACAAAAATAATCATTGATTACTGAATAGCAAAAGTGTATATATTGACAATCCCAAAAATTCTTATAGCATTGCACATTTTTTCAGAAAAATACATCAAAGATATTTGATTTAAGATGAGATGAAAATTCATTAACAATAATTTGAGGAAAACATGACTTGAAAAAGTTTCTGATGTTTTGGAAGTTTTTTATAATCGCTTGATTTTTTTGGAAAAATTTATATAACATTAGAACAATATTTCAGTTTTCAAAACATTGAATAGGAAAAAGATCATGGAAAGACTATGAATGATGTTTATAAGCGTTCAATATCACCAAATCTTAGTGTCGACGCACTGTACAGGTATTATTTTTATTAGAATACTTAACAGTAATATACCCTAATGTCCAGGTATTAGCTGGTTTGGTCCCTAACTCATATTAATCTAAAATTTTGAAAGTCAAATGTAAATCCGTACCTGGAAAATTTGGTTAATAGTTTCCTTAAATCTACTGAGAACCATTTCGAAAATTCGGACAGTAAAATGCATATTAATCGAAATATTATTTAGTTTGATATTTTTATGAACAATCGCTGGCGACATTTAAAGTAAAAAACGAATTGCTTTCCGTATTACACAGACCAATATAATGTTTTGTCTGAATTTTTACTTCGCAATGTAGCATATCTCCAAATCCTGACGCGATGGACCAATTCTGAGGTCAGTTTCAGTGGTTCATTATGCATAAGATATAACTTAGTCAGATCTCAACTACAGACTTTTTGTGTACCTGTGTTATTTTTATTATAAAATTAAATAAGCCATAAGTCCAAAACACTCAGATTCTTTATTTATTATTCAAATAAAAATCAATCAAACTTTGTGCTTCGAAATATAACTGTCGTATATTGAGCAATTTAATACTGAAAGAATCAGATCTAAAATTCTATCATAAAAGCTTACGGTTTGAAAATCGTAAAGCTAAATTATCGTAAAATGTTAACCAATTGCTTTCCCATGTAAAGTATACAAGCATATTTTTCATAAATATTTTGGCAGCCGCAATAAATTTTATGAAGACAAGTGCCAATCTAATTAACAACGGTTCATTCTTAGTCAACAAGAACTATATGAAATAATAAATAATTACATGATAAATTACAGTTTTCAAAATTTATGGCTGTAAACTTTCAAACCCGAAACTACTAAGTCAACAAAATTGTTCAAAATGATTCATCCATAGCCGAATAGTTCTTTTATCTCTGCTCCGCTCTCGCCTACATGAATCAGAATTAAACAACAGAGCCTGCTGCTCAATCTGTACATATACGAATATAACCGTCGGTATCGCGCAAATAGGCGCTGAAGCACGAGACAAAGTCCCTAACTGAAAACGAGCTAATATACAAACGCACAGAGCCGAGGCCATGGCTCTGCATATACCATGGACAATAGTGCGCCAGTATATGTAGTAAGAGAATAAAAAAAAACAACGAGAGGCAACAAAAAAAAGTACGAAAGTCCCGTTGGTGGGGGGGCCCTCATTACAAGGGGCGGTTTTGGCGTATTTGTCGTTAAGGGGGTTATATGCAAATGGTGCGCGCCGAGTAAAGGCGAAAGAAGCAAAAAATAAAGAGAGAGAGAGAGAGAGAGAGAGAGAGAGAGAGAGAGAGCTGGCTCAATATACATAGGTGCAAGAATAATGCTCTCTGACGGCGAGCATGCACGCACACACGGACGTGGCTAGAGAGCGAGGGAGATGAAGAGAGAGGGAGAAAAACGTGCTGTCGTGGCAAGGAACCCACGGTATGGATGTAACGTAATCAGATGATCAATTATTAAAAGAGAGGCAAAAAAACAAGGAGGGTTGACATCCGACTGACGAGACGACGGCTGGCCTCGCTCGCTTACATTGCGTATATATATATATATATATATATGTGTGTGTGTGTGTGTGTGTGTGTATGTACACACACACAGGGCGTATATCGTGCGGCCGGATCTACGCTGGAGGGTCGTATTGGCTCGTCCTGCGCTCGCGCGGACTTTTTTTCATGTTCTCTCTTCAGGCGAGTGCAGTTATATCTTCAGCTCGGGATCTACACGACCCGGAGTATCTTATACGTTGCGCGGTGCATTATACGTATAGCTGGCAGCTCTTCGTATAGCTCAAGGCGATGATCGATTAATGAGACGTTCGCGCGCTCCCGAAGTCTATGTGCACGTACGTGACGAGGAGGAGAAGGAGGAGGAGGAGAAGGAGGCCCGGGTATAATGCCTCTGTGGCTATTTGGATGCTCGGGCTCCTTCCTCTTCTCTCACTCTTTTTTGTATACGTATGTACGTGAGCATAGTAACGCCCGGCCGTGCGCACTTCCGATTACTTTCTCTCCTACACGCCCAGCTCGCCCCGAAATCTGATCGAGACGCAAAAAAGTCGCGGCACAATTCAACCAACAACCATCGCTCTCTGTGGCTTGTTCTCTTTCTTGTATGCCTCGTATATATCCGCTCTTTCTGTGTTTCTTCGTGTTGGGGGTTTTTTTGGTTTGTTTTTTTTGCGCCCGGTGTAGGAAAGAATTTTTTACGAAGTTGCTATAGTACTTGAAAGGGCTTAAAACACATTTGTAGGAGGACAGTAAATATAATGTTGATTGGTTTCGTGGTAAAGAATATTTCTGTTGTTTAATACGTTTACTGCGATTCTTACTTACTATTACCTACACATATAAGCGATAACTGTTTTGTATACACAAATCAATTATATACACAATAATATTTTTGATAATAAAAAACAATAATATACAATAATATACTTTAGATAATAAAATATTTTTATAATGTTACACATAGTATAAGATATACATTTCATCAACTTAATTTATGAAATCGTTTATATAATATATAAGTATAATTATTAGATAAATTCTAGTAATAATAGTGCGTTATTCCTTTTTCAAGTCCAACATATATATATAAGTTTCTAGAAAAAAAGTCCTTTCGCTGCAGATCGGTATCTTCTTTTTTCCGCGCGCACCTTTTCAGATCTGCACTTTCGTTGGTTCACACGACGCTCGCACATCTACGAACGACGACGAAGTTCACGCGTAATTTTATCACTACTATAGTGCATTTGCATTTTGCTTATAATGGAGGATGCGAAATCATGGCGAAATGCTTTCGAGTCGAGAGAGGATCGGTAACATGATCGTCTTTTGTCTCGCGCGCGGTTTGAATAATGCTCGAATATATGTACATATATATAGCATAGTGTTTCAAAAGAGGGATCCCAAAGGTGGAATTACAGGAACGATATAGACGCGCAGTGCGCGCACACATTGTTGCCTCGATGCCAATGTGCTGGACATTGTATTTCGTCTTTTCTCACACGCACACACACGTGTGCGCGCGCATCGCCTTTTTTGCTTGTGTCTTTTAGCGTTGTAACCCAGGGACACGCTTATACGCAACCGTTGACGTATACATATCCATCGCAGAGAGAATAAGTGACGGGGTTAAAATCAGAAAAATAATGATACGCGACGCAGCATATTAAAGCCGTAATCCAGATGCTTCGAGCGATCCTGCGTGTACATGTGTTTTTCTTCCTCGGACACCTTTATCGAACGAAAAAAAGTAGCACGGAGTCATAATGGCCCGTAATCAGGATGGTAAAGTAAATACCAGTTCGGCGCTATATATCGTGACAGAAGGCTTATATAGCCAGACCTCTCGCTCTCATACCAGGTGCCAGGTTTCTATAAGATTGCTATATGTAGTGCTTATTCGTAGGGATCGTTATGATGATCATTTTCAAATTAGCACCGACGATGTCGTATATCTATATATCATGTATAAGGAAGGGGCAGCTTAAGTGTAGGGTATAACATACTGCAGTATATAGACCCATATTATTACAACTGAAAATTAACACAATTTTCATCCTTTCTATATATATAATTAGGGAATCGCTTGTTAGTTTTCATAGCCGCTTGCCATGAAGGATATTATGTGAATATATAAGCATCGAAATCGTAGTCTCATGCGTAATGAAACAGAATGCGCGAGTACACATTGGTTGATATATTTTATACACGTAATAAGTAAAGTTTGCATATTAGTCATGCTTTATATTCATTTTGAGATTGTATTAGAATTGCACATTATCTAATAAATTATAAATTAATCATATATAATTGTAATCACGAAGCTGCACTAGAAACAAATTGTCATTTAAAAGACCAAGGAAAATTGTGAAAGGAAGGCAGGAAGGCAGCAAAATTATCCTCCAGTTTAATCGTCTAATAGATCATCAAGTAACGAAATATTATTTTAATAAACAGAGGACAAAAGTGAAACGAAATTCGCTCCCAATTACTTTGAGATATAGTTCTTTCCGCGTATCGTAGTTATCTTTTCATTTCACTCCCGCGCGCAAGTTTTCAAAGATATCATTACTCACTAGGAAATCAACTCAACGGGGAACGTTCAGTTAAAACTCTTGCCAAGTAAAGCATCTTTCTCCATTTCCTGAAGAAACCGCCTCGTTATATAACCGCCACATTATAATCTCATTTTCTTTATTAATTTGACAACAAAAAGTATAAGGCAGCAACCGGCACAAAAGCAATTAATTTAGATCTCGATCAATTACAGCAATTACTTGACGAAAATCCATTATAATTCAATACCATACTTAATATTACGGGCAAGATGTCATTAACTTCCTTGGAGTATCGAGGGGAGATGAATTACAAAAGAAAGAGAGAGTAAAACGCGGCGTATCGAGGACGACGACAACAACAGTGACTTTGGGCATTAGAGGAGCACGAACGCGACAATCCTGGCACGCACACAAAACCCGTACGTCTAATAATGACAGTATCGATTATCGAGGATACAACAAAAAAGGAGTCGAGGGGGAATTATATATATATATATATATAGGAGCATCCGAACGGCTACAATGCGTATATACCTGTTTTTCGGGACGCGCGGCCACGTGGCTTCCGCCAGAATAGGACATTAGACGCGTATGTGAGCGCGCGCGCGCCCGTTCAAATCGCAGGTCAAAAAAAGCAACAGAGAGAGAGAGAGAGAGAGAGAGAGAGAATGATTGCAGGTGCCAAGCTATAGGATACACACAGGTATATATAGAGGGCCGAAGCGATATTTAGGGTAGGGGCCAAAAAAGAGAAGGAGAGCCAATCAATAGATATTCATCCCCTGTGTGTGTGCGAGCACATAGAGGCATTGAGTGGCGTGTCGATCGGTGCATTCAGCTGCAGTGTGGCAGGCAGGCAGGGAGACAGGCAGGCAGGCACCAGGCGTAAATATCGCGCTGCAGGTTGCACTGTTGTCGAGCTGTCGATGATCGGTGCGCCTTGTTTGTGTTCTCTTTATATCCCTGCGCTTTCTGTGCGCGGTTTGGATCCCTTTAGGCGGCCGCACGCGTGCGCTTATAACCGATCGGCTTCTTTCACTCTCTCTCTCTCTCTCTCTCTCTCTCTTTGGCTTTCGATGCTGAAGCCGACGTGATCATTAACCTGACCTCATCGATAATAAGGTACCTGCGATATCCCCCTCTACACTCTGTGCTCCGCGATGTCGAGCTCTTCGAGCCTCTTTAATGAGCCTGTGTGCGTCACTTTGTTCACACAATGCGCAGGAGGAAACGAGAGACGCGGCTAATATCTGTATTAAAATTTCGAATTTCATCGGGAAAGTACTCATAATTTCGCAATGAAATTATTTCTTGATCGTGAATAAAATAATTGTGTGAATAGTTGTAGAATTGAATGATTTATATCTGTGTATATAGTAATCAAATCAATACCTTGTATAAGATGTTGTAAAACAATCTTCTATAGAGTTCTTAACACGTTAATTAATTTTTGCTTATATCTGGTACATAAAATTTTAATAGGTACTCATATTTCTCTCGACATAAGACTAGTCAATATTCAAAGACTTTAAAACTATAAGATTTAATTGTACTAAATTGTTCGAAAAATACTTCTTTTTTATACATAACCATGTAACAAACGTAAGACGATTAATAAATTTAATACTTGGTGTAAATCATGCATCGTGTAATAAATGTATATTATTGTCACTTTACGTTTACCGAGTAGCCGCAATCAATTCATTGAAAAGTATCAGCGCAGCCACAAAATAAGCATAAATTATGTCGATCGCTGCGAGATGAAAAAAAAGGAAGCTCGATCAAAGTTATCATTTCAATATGAGAAGCGCGCGCAAGATAAATCTAAATATAAATTCGCCTCGAGCATGCACACACAGATTTCATCTCTGTGAGAATGTCACCTGGCGTCTGGGCAAAGGGAAGAAGAGAGAGGGAGAAAAAGAGAAAGATCCGGACACGAAGAGTAAGGAAAAAAAATGAGAAGAAAAAGAGCCAGCGGTACAGTCGTCGACGTGCCTATGAAAACGGAAGTCTAATTTGGATGGGTTCCCGCTGCTGCATTCAATAACCTTCTCTCTCTCTCTTTCGCCTTCTACGGCTTGCATTATCATATGCGCCACACAGTCGTAGATATATATATATATATATATGTATTCGGTGAGCGAAGTCTCCACCGGAATAAGTGGCAATTAAATAAATAAAAAAGGGGAGTGACAGACGGGAGCACGCAGTGGCCGATCGGAATAATATATTATACGTGCGAGCAGAAAGAATCCAGTCGCAGACGTAGAAAGCGAGATTTCGGAGAATATGTCGCCGCGCGCGTCCGCGTTTACGTAAGGATCGTGAATATAAGGGCGATGGCCGTCGGGCGCCGGGGGCAGGGGAAAAACCAGAAAACTCGTATCACCGAGACATAGGGAGAATAAGGAAGATGCTTGCTATACACAGCGTATATATATATATATTTAGACGCGAGCATACATTAAAGAGCTCACCCCTTCGGAATTCCTAATGAAGTGTGTGAACTCCAACCCGTTCGCCTCGCCTAACCTAATTAAGTCCAGAAGCACGCATGCAAATTTCTTGCTCCACGGGATACCATACGCTTTCTCTCTCTCTCTCTCTCTGTCTGTTCTTACCCCCTCCCCCTTTTCTCATCTACCGAGCGAGCTGAGACACACGCGCGCACTGCTTTTTCCTTTTTTTCCCGTGTACCCTTGCGCGCTCTCCATTATCAATGACACACACACACACACACACACACACACACACACACACACACACACTCTCGCACGGGGAGAGTGGAAAGCGCGTCGGTGGCAAATTTTTTTTTGTGCGACTCCATCCGCAGACAGTGAAATCGCATTCCCGACGAAATATGGAGATTCGCATTAATTTTCATAACAAAACTCGGGCGAATCGTAATAATGAGTTTAGCTTCTTTATCTATGTGTTGGCAGTATACGTTTGTATGCGTAGAGACGGAGGCTAGTTAGCGAGAATAAAATTCCCCATTCATTCGGTATACTCGAGTCCTCGCGGCTATATACTTTATATATCCTTTTATGCGCGTCGCAGAAATGTGACATTAACAATCGGTGAATTTTGTACAAAAAATATCTCGAGAGGCTCTCTCTCTCTCTCTCTATATATATCACGGAGTAGGAACGATTTCCTAGGATTCTTAAGACTCGATAAGAAAGGCCCGAGCTTGCGAGGAGCGAAATATGAAGGGGGCGAACTGTTAAAGACGTAATTAGCCGGTGGCTGCTGCCGCACCGCACTGGCCTCGCCGGATCTCGGGAATTACCGCTTGGCAAGAGCCTCGACTCGACGGATAAATTAATGCAATTATCCCGAGAGCTCTTTACCTCCTTCTTTCTTATACCTTTTCATATTTTTTCATCTCTCCGCGTTTCACCGGGCCTTTTTCTTTTTGTCCGCGCTCGCAGACCGCGACTTATATCGTATATCTATATAATAGCTCTCTACGATGGGGCCGCGATTCGCGCTAAATACCGCAGCTTTTTTCTTCCCTGACTTTTCATCGGCTTTTCGATTAACTTTCAATCGCGTCAACTCGTCGCCGTCGTCGTCGTCGTTATCGTCGTCGTCGACTTATTGGCGCGAGTGGACGCGCAAGAGCTTCGTAACCGGATTAGTTCAATTAAAGAAATGTATTATATAGATCGAGGACGCCGTGTAAATGGTTCAAGTCGCCGCGCGACTGTTACGGTGCGCTAATGAAACGAGCCACGCTGCAGGTTTCCTTCGGCCCGCCTTTAATATGCAAAGTTGCTCGCTACTCCCCGTTGCCTCTCTCCCTCTCTCTCAAGCGCGAGCGACAGTCTATACGCCGCAATATTAACGATTTCCCAGCTTGCTCCACGCGGAGCTTCTTTGTGGAGTGCGTGTGGAAACTTGGTGAACGCGTGCGATGCCGTAACTACTTGTGCCTATGGCTTGTTTAGTTTAAACTGTTTTGACTGTTTCTGAAATTATGCAGATCAAGTCACTGTTACGTCAAATCGAACATAATATTGAATATCGACGGCCGCGTCTATACAAGATGCTATTTCGCGTTGCGTTTCAAGAAGTATGAGCTATCTCATCTTTACGGACGGAAAGTTCGATGGACAAAATGGACATATATAGCATATTTTTTGAACTGCAGCCGAGATTACCTTCTTTCACGCTAAAACAATTCATATCCAATTGGTTTATTTTATACGATTATGGATTGGGTCTGATTGAAATTTACTTTTTTGCCGTTACTGTCTAATTTGGGGTACAAATAAAAATTTCGACTATTAACTCGATGTAAGTCAAAACAGACTCGTAAATTAATAGAATGAAACACTGTAAAGAAGAGTGGTTTACTTTCACTGAGTGTAGGAGGAATTTTTTTTAATCACAAGGAATTACGAGATTTTTACTCGAAGCTGAATCAGATGGTGCACAGTTTAATTTTCTTGGTATAAAATTTAAAATATTAAAAAATTGTACTGTTATATTGTAAAGATATTGCCAAAAAATTTGCTAATATGTTGCCAATATGTTGCCAATATAGGTGCTCGAGTCGATTGGCTACTTTTGAAACTATTGGACCCATGTGGGATAAAGTGCCTTAGCAACATAGATCCAATATATGGACAATTGTTTGACAACATATTTATCATATGTTGACAATACCTATATCCAATATCTTGCCAAAGTATTTCCCATCGTTATTATGTTTACGCGGGAATTGAACATTACAAAATTTGGAGATTTTTAAAAGTAAATCTATTCTTATATAAAATACATTATTTAAATCAAAATTGCAGATAAAATAGTTTATGCTAATTTTAAAGACTGTCGAGTCTGGAATTAAAATCCAATTTGTAGTTTTAAAATTTTTTTTCAAATAAACCTACACAGTGGAATTAAAATACAAACATTTCAAACGTTAAGAAATAACCATACACTATCGCTGTTCGTTACGACAATCTTGTATTGTACCGAAACTGGAACATTTAGCATCAGTTCAAGGATGACTCAAACTGAACATTATAATGTGCTTATGCAATGAAGCAAGATTACATCATTATTGCGTAAAACTTTAAAAATTATAAAATGTTACTTGAATATCTTGCGCGAAATTCATGGCTCATTTTCTCGATATATATTAGGAAACGAGTAAATGACAGCTACTGCCGTGAGCAACAAAAACTCTATATTAACACGTAAAAAATGCACAAGATTAATCATATTAAACGTCGTTCCCACTATAACCAGTTTCCATATCAGCACACACGTGAGACGCGCTTTTCTCAACTATATACGCGCATATACAGACGCCATAGCAAGGATATAATTTACATGATCTGTGTAAATTCATTGTGCGCTATACAGGCGCACAGGAGAAGAAAAAGAAGCATCGTGGGAGCAAGAAGTAGAACAGACGCATAGAGTTGCAGCAGCAGCGGCAGTGACAGCATGCGTTCCTTGTAGCAAGCCCCCATATAGAGCGAAAGCCTCGTCCTGGGTCCATTTGCATACTCACCACCTGAGAATGTCGCGCGCGCGCGTCGCCTCCTGAATGGCACCGCTCGCACGCCTTTGTGAAGCTCCTGCTTCGAAGACAAATATGTGTGTGCGTCCCGGACAACGAGCCCGAGAGAGAGAGAGAGAGAGAGAGAGAGAGAGAGAGAGAACTCTTTTGATCGCGAGCGCGTATAAAGTCTCGTTAACCTGCCCTTAAAGTGCGAGATCACGTATATAAGCTTATGCCAGCATTTTAATCGCAGGGCGGATTGATGCTGCGGGATTCTAATGAAGGAAGACAGGGAGAAGCTCTTTCCTGCATTCCTATATCATCTCGTATTAATACTTTCTTAGCGTATTATAATAGTACGATTGTCGCTTCAAAGAGAAGGAAGTCAGCGAGGATTCGAGTGAATCGATCATCTTGATTGTGCATGCCTTGTTTGTAATAGGTTTGTAACTATAAACATTCACATTGTATATGCATTGAAAATTATTCATTATTAAAAGTAAAATGCTGTTGCACGCTCGTATGTAATAATAAGCATATCGTTTAAAATAAAACTACAGTCGCGTAAAAAGCGAGTTATTATTAACATTCAAATTCATATTTCTCTTTAACAACACAAGTGCCCAACGTCGCCGAAGTGAACAGACGCACATGCGTTAAGTATATCGCGAAAGATTGTTCACGATACCTATACAGGATGAGGACTAAATATGGAAACCCCAGAAAATTTAAGAGGATGGTTACTGAAATAAAAAACTTAAGGTCAGGTCTTACGTAATTTTTATCAGGGAATTCAATGGTGACCTTAGATTTGACCTTGAACCTCACCTTCAAGGTCATTTTAAGGTCAACTTTTATTTTTTATCATTATGCGTTAAAAAGCATTGTTACACGACGCAATCTTTGACGGACGCAAATATTCGTTGTATCGCAGGGGATAAGGAATGAGTAAAAAGAGCTCATTAAGCGACGTAGGCGGGTGAAAGATGAGGAGGAATGTGGGCAGTACACGGGTGAAAAACCATACGTGGACACGCGAGGCGCGAATATAATCGGTCGGGATCTGGGCCACGCAGTTATATCTCAGCGGCATATATGTATATATATATACGGTGCAATCGGAGGAGGAAATGGATGCGCCGGCGAGACTAATTATAATGGACGCATGAAACGAGCTGTGGATAATACGATCACGTATCCGCATGGAGAATATGTATATATACATCTCTGTGTGCCAGAGAAACTAGTCCCTCATGTCTACTTGCCAGAGCGACGAGAGAGAGGGAGAGTTTCATTCCTGCTATACCTTTCCCCTCCACTCTCTCTCTCTCTCTCTCTCTCTCTCTCGTCTTTTTTTTCACTTAGCGAAACCGGCCCCGGAGCGCAAGAAAGAAAAAACTTCGCTGCACATTGTGATGGCGAAAGGGGATCTCTCTCGCGCGCGCACCTCGTGAGGCTAGAACAAAGGGGACCAGCGATAAAAACTAGGCACGCCAGATTCGGAGGGGGGCCCACTGTTGCTGCTGCTGCAATATATATATATATATATGTAGATAGGGCCCCGCGGCAAACTGAGAGCGAGAGAGAGAAGTGGGAGAAGAGAGGGATTTTTCGGAGGGGCGATCCTGGTGCTACTGGAGCCACGAGAGCAGCAGCAGCGCACCTTTCGAAATTCCTCGCGCGATCGCTTCCACCTTCAGTCATCTCTCGGGTATTATAGTCGCGCGTTTCCGCTCTCTCTCTCTCTCATCTCGCTGTTGCAGCAGCGCTAAGGATTCTCCCAGAGTTGTGTCTCGTGTGCATTGAGTTCGCGTGTATAAGATATGTCTCGTGTATAGTGCGTCGAAATCGCGATTTGCTATATAATTTCTTCGTTCGACGCGTGTAATTGTGAAGGCACGCGTATTTTTAGATATAGAATCGTATAAGTGTATATGTATAAGTCCGCGATATAGTGTTAATAGCAGAGAAGTTCGCTTTGAATTATGCCGACTGTTGAGTGATTGCGATGCTTTTCGAACTTAAACAGTCTGTATATGATGACCAAATGTGTGTTCTGAGAATTAAGATTGTATATTTTTTTAACGTAAGACTGACACGAGTTGTTCGATTTTTCTGTTGTCTTCGAGAAATCTATTTGAAGACACGCGTCAAGTTTTGACTTTATGTATATATATAAATGCTGTATTTAACGTGTTTAATTCCATAAATTTACATCCTTATGATTATATCACAAAGGACCAAATATTTTTAAATTCGCAAGTTATGTTGAAATTATATTTTATAACGGATCTTACTTGCGTTGTACACTTCGATATTTTATTATATTGTCGTTATCATTACAATATTCACTCAGTCTATTTTTAAGTTTCTAATTTCATTATTTTAAATTGGTAAGCTCCAGCCTTAAAGAAACGCGACTATCTTCAGAGTATATAGATAAATATTATATGATTTTGATACGAATAGCCATTTTGCAGCAATATGCATTATGCTTGTAAATTATGAATTGATTTTAACATATTCTAATATCTGCTAAATACACCAATTTAAAATAAAAGTAGATACAAAAACTGGAAATATAAATTATTGTTGTCGAATAGGTATGAAATATATTTATTTTTATTTTTGTAATCATTTATACTGTTAAGTCGTAACGAATAAAACTTATACAGTTGCGAAAAATGTTAAGGAATATTACTACCTTTTTTTTTAATTGAAATTTTACAAAGGCAATGAATGAAATAAAACCTTCTTCTATTTTAAAAAATGTACTGCGCTTTTATGTCTATTTTGATGAGTTAAAATTATTAGAAATTATATTTGAGAAATCCATTATGAAACTTGAATTATAATCAGCATATTTTGAGCCATAATTGTTATGGGAATCTGAATTGAAATGATTAACATAATTTGCCCTTAAAACTAGAATTTCTTATGGTATGCGTATCTTATATTTATATGCGTGTATTTGATACGCTAAAACACAGTGAAACAATTAATGCGTTTCACTCTCGGCTAAAGAAACTTCGCTATATCATAAATACATAGTAAGTGCATAGAAAGTCTTAAAAACAATTATTACATATTCATAACTGCAACAAAGGCCAAGTTTGAATAAAACATCAATGAGACTGGAGAAATTAACAAAACATCAACAGCGGTAGTAATTCTATCCCCCCATTAAAATTTTCCCATAACAAAAATAACATTTCCAGAATAACCACCCCCTCACCCGTAAAAATAAACAGCGCGCGCGCGAGGAAAAACGAGCTCTGATGGGAAGCCTATCTATATATTCCACTCCTCTCCTCCACAACTCATCCAATCGTTTATTCAGCCTTTATTCCTGCCTCTTTCTCCGTTCGTTTTTTCAGCTTTTCACGTTTTCAAGGATCGCGACTGAGGGAGAGAGAGAGAGAGAGAGAGAGAGAGAGAGAGTCTCGGGCACAATATAACGCTCGCTCGCTCTCATTCACTTGACTCTCGCTCTCGCGAAGAAAAGAAACGATACCCATCGACGTTCGCCTCCATTATTTTCTCAAGGCAAACGAGGCCATGCAAAATCGTCTCACGTAGAAAATCATCCTTCCTACTCTCTTTTTCCATCGGCTGCCGCCGCCGCTGCCGCTGCCACCACCACCTCTTCTGCCATCTCGCTTTACACCTCTCTTCCTCTCGTTATTTTCTTCTCCAGAGTTCCTCTCTCTCTCTCTTTCTCTCTCGGTCTTTTTCCAGAGCCGCTAGCTTTTCCTGCAGGGATGCTTCATTTCCAGGGACGTCGTGTGCAGGAACGGAAGCGCGATTTCGGGCGCATAAATCGCAAGCGCCGGGCTAAAGCAGAAAACATCGCGCTCTGTCTGTCTCTCTCTCTCTCCCGTTCACCCACACACACAGACATATAGCAGCCCCTCGCACCTATAGCGTCCTGTTTTTCTCTCCACAAGGGATGGACGGAGGTGGAGGAGGAGGAGATTCGGGGGCGATTTGAACTTTCCAACGAATTTGCATGTCGCGACTAACGATTTCCTCCATCTCGAGGGCCCCCCCCGCGAGCTTTTCGCTCTTATCTGAGGACGGGGGAGAGGCATAAGAGGGATGGAGAAGAAAAAAAAACGACATTACGGGGATTTTTTTGCATCATCGACGGCTTCGTTTACATCGCGCCGCACCGCTCTCGCGAGCTCAACAGACCTATAACCCTCGTCTTTTTTTCCTTTCCTCTACTCTGTGCTTGCGCTGCGCGACCCACTCTCTCTCTCTCTCTCTCTCTCTCTCTCTCTCTCTCTGCGCTTTTCCAATGTTTCTTTTTATCTACAGTTACTTCGGTTTTCAGTTTTTTTGCGCCCAGAAAGATTTACTTTGTAGTCGGTTAACCTCTTTTTGTTAAAACTGTAGTAGAGAGAGAAAGGGATAGCTGAACTCGAAGGGTGTAACAATAAGAAAATGTGGAGGAGGTCGTAAGGTATCGTTTGATGTTGAAGCTGCACAACGTAGTATTTGTGTATTTTTATGCAATTATTTGAATATTGGGATTCGGATATTATACGAAAAGTAAACTTTATAAAATTATTGTCGTATGGATAATAAGAGGAAGGGAACGTGAATACTTTTTCGTGAAAAAATTTGTGAATAAATAAAGTCTGAAACTGAAATTTAGCAATTATTTTATTCAATTATAGAATATTTTTTATTATAAAACTATTATAAATAGAAAAATATTTTATACGAATAATTGGTTTGTCAGCTGTATTCTTGAAATAAGAATTGAATTGCTAATTTGTAATTGTATCAGTATATTAAAATGAAATATAAGCTCAGTAGTAAGCCAAAGATTAAGAACGTTTTACAAGCTGATCGCACCGGTAAATTAAGCACGAGGGATTTAATTAGCTACATTTAAGGAGGCGCGTGATCTTGATTCTTCTCAATTTCCGTGCAATAAGTATCAGGCTCGACGCTTATGTTTTAATCGGTCTCAGCAAGTTGGATAAAGTTCTCTATCTTCTACAGCTGATTGTGAAATTTAAAGCAATTCCTCTTTAAAAATTTACTAACTAATAATAAAACACATACTGGACAAGAAGTTCGAGTAAGCTTACTATATAATGAAGCAACAATTCCTCGTTGCAAAAACGTCAAAGCCGAGCTCTTTATGTATTTAAGCGAAAATATAGCACACGCGGACAAAAAAATCGCTCGCGATCAAAATGGCTACTCGCTAAATCTCATCTCGTGCGGCGGCACTTTCCTCGATGCGTTTATCTTCCATACTCTATTGATCCGTAAGTGATGGTGTGGCCCGCCATGACGGGGGTGTAGAGAAAGAGAACGTATACGACGCGCTCGCGGGGAAAAAGAAGGTTGGCGAATGGAAGCTGAAAGAGAGAGAGAGAGAGAGAGAGAGAGAAAGCGACCCCGGGAGCAGCGAGCGAAGGGTGGGCCGTGGCTGTGGTTCTGCCAGTATATATATATATATATATATGTATATATAGCAAAGTGGGAGAGAGAAAAGAGAAAGAGGGCGGCTTTCGCTATGAAAAGAACGGAGGTTTGACGCACTCGCACGATTAGGTAGAGGAGAGAATCTCCGGGCCCCGCGGAATGAAATAATAATATTAAGATGGATGGAGCCGCGCGCGTGCAAGCACAGCCTGGATCTATATATACGTATATAATCTCGCAGATGAGAGCGAAAAAGGAGCTATCTCATCATTTCCACCCATTCTCCGCTTCTCTCTCTCTCTCTATCTCTCCTGCGAGAGATAGAGCACGCGTATATATACATATATATAATCCGAGGGGCACATTTGCGTGCGTTCGGGAAAATGGATTGGTTCGTGCCCGCTTTTTGACGGCTCGCCATTAGTGGCTTCTCCAGGCGCGCCAAGTGGAAACTTCTTTGGCTGCGAGGAAGGAAGGAGGGAAAAAAGAATAAGTATCGAGATCAGCTGCGATCTGTTCGGAGCGCGCGGCAACTTTGTTTATGCCGCGGTTTCCGAATATCCTTGTCGATATACTTCTAAACTTTCTACCCAGACCGAACGCTTGCTTTTTTCGTGATTGAGCCTGCGCGAGTCGGTATTGCAAGTCTTTTACATGTATGACAAATCTATAAGCGAGAAGTATTTATGAAGGGAAGCTTCATTCATATTGGTAATTGGTTATGTACAGATGTACAAATTTTTCAGTAATTTTAGACTGCGCAATAGTAGCAATTTGTAATATCGACTTATATATAATTAAAAACATACAAAATCCCTATGATAGAAAACCATGGACTTTTCGTTGTTAGCAGCTTAAACTTATATTATAGGTCAAGAGAACTAAGAAAAAAAAGCTTTCATTTAATTTCTGCGTTCTTGGTCTAATAAAGGCTAACATTAGTTAACCTATAATCTTTGCACGCCATACGTCCACCTTATCGAGTGTGCTAATAAACAACACATTTAGCATTAGTATGCAAACATTTGTTCTTATATAATATACGAGTCGTGCTATATTATATTTTTATCCATTTTAATTAAGTCCTTTGTTTCATCTCGCCTATCCAGAAAAGTATATGCTTAACTATTCACGGGATTTTATTACTTAGTCCACGGCAGGTGCTTGCAAGTACCGTAAATACAATTTTGAATTCACCGTTTAATAAGATTCTCAAAAATTCAAATTGACGGCGCAACTCTGGACGATATTGAAAGTTATAATAAATTAATAAATTTATTTTTACTGTAATTTAAATATTTAAATAGCTTTAAATCATATTGTTATACAGAACTAGGGTAAATAGTCCAATTTTTAATCGCATTATCGAATTAATGACCCCAATGCTATTGCACGTTCATAAATTATAAATTATTTATAATTACATTTTGTTTGCACAGTTTGAGTGTCGAAAATGCCGATCGAGAGTATTGAACAATACGTAATAAATTTTAAAACAATTGATTACCATTTTTTCGCATTCCAGTTATTAAATAGTAAGTGGTCAACAACTGGGCAAGTTACCCTATTGTGATATTTAGAAACTTTTTAAATCATATTAGTCTAGAAAAAACCTTTTACTGCCAAAGCTTTGAATGTCACAATCAAAGGCAATGGTTGGAGGGAGGTTTAAATACGATGGCCAAAGGTTTACTTGTGAGAACCAAATAGTCAAGACGTCATAATAGGCTTTTGATCTCTGAACTTTCGATGGATTCGATTGAATGGCAGAAAGAAGATTTCTACAATCTCACAACCCAATAATGAAAGCTGATGATGCATGATGTGGCAATTGCTAAAAATGTATATAGTCAAGTAAGCAGCTATAACCAAAGCCTTTTCCTTTTTGCAACTAAATACGTGACACCTAATATTAACTTTGGTTCTTAACACTAGATCTTTTCTTTCCGTATAAACTTGAACATTTAGTACAAGCAGTTTTTGCAGTGACGTACATGCGTGATCAAAACATTATGCTTTGAATTCCTACAGTGTCAAAGCGGAAAATTATTGTAAAAATTCTTTTCCATCTCGAGAACTGCATGCTGACAAGAAGAAAGATCTTGCGAGCTTGAGTATTGAATTGGATGCGAAATGAAATTCTTGAAAATCAGCGCATCATCAGGACCACTCTTAATTTCAGCTCGTTTGTTTCGCTTTTGTCTACTCCAGGTATTATATCTAGCAATCGACCTTTAATATTCCCAGATTGGAGCACAAATGAATATTCATTAAACACATTTTTCCGATTTTAATTACATCCTCTAAGCGGATCTGGCTTGCGAGCTTACGCTGCGAATCGTGTCTTCTCACTCTCTCTCGCTCTCATTTTTCTCCTTCATTCATTCCTCTTTTTCTTTTCTCCCTATGTGCTTTTTAATGAAATCCCCTCGGTACGGAACAACGAACACCATTATTAATATCACCGTTCTTATCTTTGAGCGCAATGAAGTATTACTTTGTTATTAATTCCGAAGCCTCCATCCCCTCACATCTCTTTTGCTCTCTCTCTCTCTCTCTCTCTCTCTCTCTCTCTCTCTGTCTATTTCGTTGGCCCTGCAAGCGCAGCTATACGTAAAATGAAAGGAATCTCGCGGATATACAAACTCGATTCGAAATTTTTTATTGCGACGTCATCCCTCGTACTCTGATGTATAGATATATATATATACGTATATCAGACCACTCGTTACAAACAGCGTCTCTGTCGTTTTTCCATTCATGCATAAAATTCGCACAGATCTTGTTACAGTTCCAAACAGCGATGGATGATGGAGTCGGCCGGTGTTCGCTTTTTTCCTCTCATTTTTAACATAAATTGAATACCGCGCAATATTCTGTAGAAAATTTCGTATAAGAATATTGTGTGTGTGTGTGAGATATCGAGTTTCGCAAACTAGTAGAATTTTAATGAAACGTTATCCCGTACAACGTATATGGGAAGATGAAATTTACTGAATAGAAATGAAGAAAGGAATAGTTATAAACGGCAGTCAAGTTTTAGACAACAATTAGGGTAACAATGTCAATTGAATAAACTAATATACAAACTCAACTTTGTTAAACCCTAACAAATACTATTGTAGTTAACGTGTACACCGAAAATTTGAAAATATAATACTTTTTATACAACTACTTGCTATTGGATAAAATATAAACAATCATTTTTCGAGTAGAATTATTACTTGTCAATCTTTATTATTTCATAAAAACAAACAAATGTTGAATATCAATAAAAAATTTCCATCTAAAATATATTACATCACATTTGTTGCCATTACGTTCAGTTGAAAATCGTATTAACACTATGGATCCAGCGCTAGAAATGCTGGCTTGTGACGAGCCATAATTCCATTTAAGGGGCCGACACGATTCAAAAGCCACGTCTAAGTAAAATGATGTAACAGAATATTTCTAAGTGCCTTATAATACAAGGTTCAGGGACTGTCTGGACCCAACTTGATAACGTTAATCCAATACTGGATGACATATCGCCTAACCCTTTTTAAATTTTTATATGTGCGCGCAATGTGATTAAAAAAAATGGAAGAAAAAAGCCTCTCTTCGCCTCTCGTCACTTCAGGATCGGCACTTTTGCGTATAGAGCGAGAGGGAGACGTAGAGAGAGAAAGAGCGACGCGGTACACGCGTGACATACGGTGTATGAAAAAAAAAGGAAAAAGAAAAGAGAAAGGGAGAGACGGAGACAGGCGGATACAGATAGAGAGAGAGAGAGAGAGAGAGAGAGAGAGAGAGAGAGAGAGAGAAAGAGAGAGAGAGAGAGAGTAAAAGCGAGATATAGAGGAAGGACTCCAATAGAGCCTGGAGGGTTGAACGCATGCGCCCTGGCGCTATCTTTATTTCCACTTTGGCAGAGCTCGAGAGAACACCGAAGAAGACGAGGGAGAAGAGGACTGCGAGGGG
>UELV01088847.1:8819-21218 GCA_900490015.1 Megastigmus stigmatizans
TTTTTCCCCCCCCCCCCCCTTCCTCCTCCCCCCTTCCGTTCCGCGAATGATAAAACTTTCAATAGGTAACGCGTGCAGATGTACGCAAGCCTGGGCGACGATTCTTGGACTCTCTCGCACAATAAAATATGCGTATATACACCTGGGGATGGACGACGAGTGCATCGAGAGCGTGCGTCCACTTTGTTTTATTTCACTCCCCCGAAGCTTTCGTATTGCATTTCTCTGTATTCACGGGGGAAAAACTTAGGTATATATACATGTTCTATTTTAGTCGTCTATACAGTTTATCGGGTGGAGTGAAAGCGCGCGTTACATTTTCGATGCTATATACGCTTGTATACGTGCATACACACACACACACACAAACGCACGGGTATAGGTACAAAATCAGAGGAGGAGGCGTTCGATCTGATATATCCTTTCGATAAACGTTATTATTTAACGGGATTTTACAAATGGCCGGTCAAGCATGTAATGCGCAGGCATTTGATTTCATGCGCGCGTATATACTTGCACACGCGCCTATATACAGTTATATAGAAACCAGAGTGTAGCGCGCGAGTTCGGTGGCGCGAACATTATACGAAGGGGGCGCGCGGCGCGTACACATAAATGAAATACTTTCGCGGACTAAAAGCAAATTTGGTTGGAGGTCGGGTTTCTGGCGATTTCTTTACGACGTAGCGCACACGCGTCTCTCGCGTATACGTGCGTACATAAGTGGGCATTGGAGTCGTGTGTATATCCCTTTTCCGAGAAGCACAGAGTTATACGTATACGAGGCACAGATGTTTCATGCCTGCTTATGACAGGATGAGGAAATTAGTTTGCACTGGGGGCCCTGGCTATTTAAACGCCAAAACGCGCTCCGTGTATTCGTATGTACGCAACCTTCAAATTATAGGGGCTAGAAACTTAATCTTTTGATGATTGGAGTTGTGGGCGATCGAGTGCAATTTTCTGAGCTCTAGACTAAGACAGCCTTTACTGCGGCTTTGAAGGTCAGTTATGTGTAAAAATTTATTCTAAATAATTGACCGTATACACATGTACAATTTGATTAAACGATTAATTTCAATCAGAATTAGGCATATTTAGAATATTATCTGCAACAAAAATAGTCACAGTATTACAGAACTTTAAAAATAGTAAATTATTTCTGTTAGAACAAGTACATGACAGTACACAAATCGACTATTTCCCGTATACTCGTAACACAGTAACAAAAGTTTTCAAAACAGCCTTAGACCATCCAATTCCGCATTGGCCAACTTATCGATTCCAAGAGACGCAATTACACAAAAGCCAGCCACGAGCATAAAGACAAGCACGAGCCAATAACGAGGTTTTAATTCGCCTTAATAACGCGCTCGCAGCCCTTTAGAGCATATCGCGGTCATGCACACAATGGGTGTGACTGTGGCGCGAAGCGCGCATCTTATGGCTCGGGCGATAGGTCAGTTACGAAGTGTGAAAAAGCTATGCGCGATACTTACTCGTTCAGCACGCTCGTGGTGTAAAATGCTCGTTAATACCGCAAGCCGAGCGGCGGCGCTATTAAAGCTCTTATCTCTTCGTTATGCGAGCGGGTGCGCGCGCGCCGATGATGAGCAAAAATGGGGGGAGAGGGCAGTGGATGTGTGTGTGAGAGAGAGAGAGAGGAGGAAAATTTACATTGTGCACGGGGTGCGACGAGGCGCGTGGACTCCCTCGCCGTTCTATATGTGCGTTGCGTGTGAGCCGAGAGGCTTTTTAATGCCGCAGCTCGTCGATCAGCATTAACCGAAGCTTCGAAATACGTCAAAGACTGCAGAGCTGCGTATTCGTAGTCTATGTGTGTGTGTGAGCGCGCATGAGCTGGGAAATGCGTTTAACTCGAATTTGTTTGAGGCTTGATGGGAATATTAGGATATTGTTTTATCTGTACGAAATATCGTGTCGTGATGAACTTTGATGATTTTGGATTTTACAATAGCTCTATATGTGATACATGTATAGCCTTCGTAGAAGGTCCTTTTTATAAATTATAATGATGAAAGGATAAAATGAAATATCTTTTTCTTTTCATTTTTATTATTTCGTACAATATAAAATAAAATACTGATTAGCAATACATAATTAGATTGCATCATTACATCGAGTTTTAAATATTAAAAGATCTGTAACCTCAGAACAGAACACGAATTTGCATAATGAAATTAAGCAACAGCGGTTTTCGCAGCAGTATAATGAGAAACTTAATTATATGCATTCCAAATACAATTGCACTGCATCTATAATTATATTCATTTAGTATAAGTATTCGCAATAGAATTGAGTTATTCAGATATAAACGTATGATAAATATTTTATAGATTTATATGAAAATCAATCAAGATGCATTAATCTTACTTTTTATGTGCTTAGAAGTTTTACAATCTTGTATTATATTACAATGTGCGTTTCAAGCTTTGTGATTTAAATTACGAGCTATTTAATTTAAATTATGCCGGATAACGTATTCCATCTGAATTCTAAGTACTTTTTGATCATGCTATAACGAGAAATTTCGTACAAAATTATATCACAGGGAAATTGCTCTGAACTCATTACGAAGATACAAATTTGAAAAAGAAATCTGAGCAAACTTTCCTGTTATACATTTTATAGTGGCGTTACCGGCAGGCATTTTCCACATTGTTTATCCATTCTCCACTAAATCAACGGTTAATTACCAACACGAATTTGAATTTCAAATATCGAAAACCAGAAAAAACTGGGGAAAAAACAATAACCTCTAGGCTGAATAGACGCGCTATTGTACAAGTTTTTAACAAGATTATTTTAAAGACTGATTAGAAAGTGGTAGTCAGTATCTTCGTACACATGCGGCCAAGACGAACTTTCGAGATCTTCGGAGACAACCCAAGGAGTACATCTGTTTTTTTTTATTGCGGACTAATGATGGGTCGATTGTAGTCGGCGTGTTCGGTCTCTCGGGTGGCCTCCACAAGTTCCGTCGAGCGAATCCAACAGGGGTCAGGTAGCAACACTTGGGGCACACGTGCGCGGCAACCCTTCACAGTCGGATAACAAACCTGGCACTCTGCCCCTGACAGACGTCGAGGACACTTCCGCTCTCTTTCTCTCTCGCGGCTCTGCTCGTTATGCTTCCTCGAGTCAAATTATTTCTTTTATTGAATATTTAACCTTTGAGGGTAAGAGTTGTAATTGATACGGTAAACTTTTGCAAATAACTTTAGCTGAAAATACATTTAAATTAAACTTGGGTATAATTTCTTCGGAATTAAAGATAAGCAACTTACCAAGGAAAAACATATTTTGATATGTCACTTTATATTCCTATTTTCTATCATTTCTTCCTAACCAATACGTTATATGACTCATTGTCAGTTTAACATATATATATAACTATTTATGTGTATAATGCACCCGTACTATTTAATATCTTCGATGTCCCCAACAGAATGGTGTTAAACAAATGTCTGTTCCGTAGATCGCCACTAAAATGTTATCTGCCCGAAAGCGATAATGGAAAAAAGCGTTTTCCGGGAGCTCAGCTTTAAAGACACTCTGAGCTCGTGCAGCTCGCAAGATGACGCATAAAAAAAAATCACACTCCGCACATTCGATAAAAATCACGGTCCATCCGAAAATATACTGTACACCGCTGCAAAACAACTTGATTATCCCTCACAATTTCTGCAGCACCGTGAGACATCGTTCCACATAATAAATGGAATACAACCAATAGTATTTTGAGCGATATACCTTCGAAAACTATACCCGTCACGCAGCTTATCGCGAGCCAGTTATTTAGCACGCACGTTCTCGAAAAAAATTCGCGCAGCTGTGCGACAAACTTAATAATCGGTTTTGCACGAAAAGCCGCGAATCCGGGCTACCCTCGCTCGAAAAAAAAAAGAGCGGTAGCAGCAGCAGCAGCCCCTCTTCAGAGCCCCCCGCGTGTGCACACAAGAGTTGACGCGCCAGCTACCCATTCCCCCGGAGAGATTTTCGCAATCACGTCAGGCCGCCGCGACGGTGCGACCAGCGCTCCGACAAAAAAAAAGCCCGGAGGCGTACCACCCTCCCTCCCTCCCCACCTCTGTCCTCTCATCTTGTCAGCCTCGTTTCAAAGCTATAGTGCACCCACCGACTCTCCGCCTGTAACAACGATCGATCCACACACACCCACACACGCATACACTGCACACACACACATGCACATATAGAGGGTATACGCAGTGCAGCTTCAACAGCCGTCAGTGCTCTAACGTGTAATACACTCGCTCTCCAGCCGTCGAACGATCCAAGTGATCAACGCCCTGTGTGTATATGTATATACGTAGCAGCGTCCGTTCGCTCGCTTGTTCCGAATTACAGGAGTCGATGTGCAGGTGCGCAACGCGTAGCGCGGACGCGCGACAATAGGGCCGAGCGCGCGCATACACGGCGCGTTACGTTCCGGCTCTACGGGAAGTGGTTAGCTCCGGGACCGATTCTCTATCTCTCGGTGGTGCTGTATACCACTTACGGGCCGGAGGCTCGTTCCGAGCCCGCGCCGTTTGATTAACAGGCAGAGGAGCAGCGCCAGTAGGACCGACGGTTGCGCTGCGATGATTCCGACACTGTCGACTGACCTGCCGTATATCACACAACTCTCCTAGTCCTATTCTCTACAGCTCCGTGTCTGACTTGGGCTGTTTTTTTTTTTTTTTTTTTTTTTTTGACATACAGTGATCTCGATGTGTGGGCCTAAAAATTCAATGACGCGATCTATTTGAATGGCTTATAATTGTATGCTGGATATGCTGCTGGTGTTGGTATATACTTGGAAGGCTATATAAGCGCTGCTGTGTGAGGGATTTAACACCAGACGTGTTAATCTTATTCGAATCGTGTGAAGTTTGTACTCGGTTTTAAAGGGCATATACCTTGGGTTTCATTGCTCAACGAGAGTGAAAGTTCCTGAAAATTCAGCGGCTGGGCCAAATTTATACCCTTCGAGGTTACACTTGGATAAAGGGGAGAATCCAGTGATAG
Organism: Megastigmus stigmatizans; assembly: GCA_900490015.1. Lineage (NCBI taxonomy): Eukaryota > Metazoa > Arthropoda > Insecta > Hymenoptera > Megastigmidae > Megastigmus > Megastigmus stigmatizans. Next base: position 13,869 of record UELV01088847.1, read on the forward strand.
GGGGATAAAGTTTACAGAAAATAGATATTTCACAAAACATAAACAGTTACAACCTGTTTTTATACCCTATTTTCTATTAACTCACTCGCACTCATTACTTACACTTATTATGTACGACTAAAGTTTTTATGAACGTACCGTAAAAGTTCGTATAGGTAAAGAGAAAGAGCATTGCAGCATAAAATAAATCGCTTCTCCAATTGGAATTCGCATAATGTGTGTTCGACCTTTTTCTATTTCGAAACGTACACTTACACGTGTAGTGGACAACGACAATCTTGTTCCTTGCCATCCCCTTTACGTGTGCACGTACGTATCATGTATGTACGTGTGTCTGTGAATGTGGGCTTAAAAGAGATTGGAATCGGGTGTTTTCTTCCTTTTTTCAAGAATTTAATTTCTTCACCAACGTAAAATTTTGGGATATCTCGCACTCGTCGCGCTCATTAGGCGCTCTAATGGTTTGCTTTAATTAAACGAAAGTGACATATTTATTGGAAAGTGATAAATAAAGAGGTCAAATTTTAAGCTTTTTCGATATAGCTTAACACTTTTCCATCGAGCTAATATATATACTTCTTTTTTTTTAATCAAGCGATTCCAGCATTAAAGCTGAACTGCAGGATTTAAAAGAAACGTATAGCTGTAAAAATAGCCCTCCACCCTTTTTCTACAAAACCCTTGGTTTTCCGTGAGCAAATAAAGCCTCTCGTTATACTCGAGAAAGTTTTCCTCGGTAGCACTTGCAAAAATAATAACTGGAATATTCACGCATCTCGAATATATTTTCCGCGTGAAACTTTCCGCAAACTCTGCGATAAGTACTACGGTAGGAAAAAAATAGTACAATTCGAGCTCACGCGGCTTTGTTCAAATCGGCCAACTTTTTTACGCAGCATCTATTTTTGGCAAATATAGGAGGAGAATGGTTTATTTATCAATGTTTGTGCTCGTATAGGAACGCGTCGAGTGTACACAGTGTACAAACACAAAAGGCCAATTTTTTAACTGTTCAAATTCAAAAGGGCTACTGCGAAACGTCAGCGAAGAACAAAAACTTTGGCAAAAATTGCACTGCGAGAGATGAGAAAGAGAGAGAGAGAGAGAGAGAGAGGAGTATCCGTTGTCGAGCGAGCGCTTCCTCATTTTTTGCAGTGAACCGGGCTAATCTCATTGTCGATAGCCCCCGCTGCAGCGCAGAAAATATGTATCTGTTTTTTATTTGCCACGCGCCACGCTCCTCTCTCGCTAAAGTAACAGGAGCAAAAGATAAACGCAATTATTCGTAATCGAATGATCTGCCTGGCTATCTGCACGCTCCTGAGCACGTTCGATGTACTCTACAAGGTTGATTTAGTAAATCTCGCAAATTCATAGCGATGAGGATGTCATTTTTGACGAAATCGAATATTCGAGCAACTATAAAAGAATGCCACTACTAAAATTCAAATTCACAGATTCAGTAGCAATAGACTTTTAAGAATTTATCAATCAAAAAACAATTTGTATTTGATCAATTCATCTCTAAAGAGATGATCATGCGACTAAATTTTAGTGCATTATTGCTACAGAGCAAATATTGCATCCGTTACTAAATATTTACTTCCAATTCAACGAATCGAATTTCACGACATTTAAACAGCTTTAAAAAAATTAGGCATTTTCGTTTATTCAACAGGATTCAACCCTGCATTCATTCAAAAATCATTTAGCTGAAATCCAATTAAACACTATAAAAGTCAATTCAATGCAAGCTGCATTTTTCCTCCGAACGAATAACTCGAATTCAACAAATTACAAGCTGGGCAACATCAAATTTCTCACTTTAATTAACGACCGGCGAAAAATACATCTTCGAGAAACTAGCGAAACTCTCTCGCCTAATTGCATAGCAGTAATAATGAATTCAGTCCCGTGTACAGGACTATTCGTTCTTCCGCGACTGCTGCTCACAGAAGAAGAAGAAGAAGAAGAAGAAGCAGCAACGTCTAGCTGAGATTTTTTACAGTCCTTAACGTCTCGCACCGAGAAAAATGAATATATATATAGGTGCACGAAAAGTAACAAAGTGTGCGTCGGCGTATATATATATATAACTGGCAGCTCGGCTACTGTTCTCGCTGATTTTGATGGATCACTTCTTCTTTTGCGCTTTCTCAACTCGACGCCAGCGTCATTTTCTTCCTTTTCTCTTTATACGGCTCGCGTTGTAAGGATTTGATGTTCGCGCGCAGTACCAGGAAAAAAGCTCGATTGACCGGAGCTGTCGGGCATCTTTCGCTTTAAAAAAGCTGCGCAAGGGGTGTTTTTTTTTTTTTTTTTTTTTTTTTATAAATGTCGTTGTGTCGTTGGTAACGGATGTTCCGGGCCGGATATAACGCGACGCTGATACGGCGGCCGGTCATCCTGTAATTGATGGATTGCTCTGTAGAGCCAGTCATCGATGTATTTGCGGCCGACGTGTAAATGTGTGGCCATGCACACACCCGACCAGATTAAGAGTTAAATGCACTAGGGGGCTTTATGTCGTACGTGCTTGCACGGAGACGCGCGCGTACGTTAATGGATACGACAAAAAATCTGGCAAAGAGCTTTACTTTTTTCACCACTCCGACTAAGATCTTATTATTTACGCGGGGTATTTTTCAGCATTTTTATGTTAGTCTGTGAAAAGTTTCCTTTTGCTCATGCGATAAAATACTTCTTTTAGTATGCTATTTGATTTGTTTATTTCATCAGAATACACATGTAAATAAATAATATCGTATTTTTTAAAAGATAACACAAAAGTCACATATACATAGATCCAGCTAGAATATCTAAAAAAGAGATAGCCATAACCTTTTTCCCATCGAGCCGACGCTGACATTTTTATCCAAAAACGCCTTTTTACATGTAAACTTTTTCCATCTTAAAGAGTATAGTATTAAAATATATTAATTCACTATTATAATAAGAATTTTAGCTAATTTATCAGAATATGTGTATACTATTCCAAGTACAAAATGAAATAATTATTATCTTTTAGAGGAAAAAAGAAAAATCTGGTAGATCCAGCTTAGGGAGACGCGATACACCCGTATACGCAGAGATATTTATTAGCCGCCATGTTAAATTACGAGTGCACATCGACAGCAAAATAATAAATATTTGCGGCGCTCTCTATAAATCTCATTTCACAGGCAGCGAGCGAGCGCATGATCATGGTCATTGAGCATGAGTTATTGACTGAAGAGCAATATCGCGCAACGTATATACGCTCGCCGACGCTGCGACGAGAAAATTCGTTAAAGCCCAAACTCGAACCGCCCGGCGTGATTAAAAATACAAGGCTATTTTTAGCTCGCCAGTCTCCCTTCCTCCCGGATTCCTCTCTCTCTCTCTCTCTCTCTCTCTACTTCACACGCACATAGCGTCGACCTGCAAAAAAAAATATTGTCCCTTCAATTACTCCCCTCCCAAATTCTATCGGCTCTGTACGAAAAAAAAACAATATCCAACAATCCCAAAATATATCTATCATTGCTAACCTCTTTGCATTTCCTCTATCATGCATCGGTCGATAATTGTTTTTCTCCAGGTCCGTAAAATTATTCGTCCGACTTTTCTCGCGTACCAACGTCGCAGCAAAAGCAGTAGTAAAAGCCTGCAGACCGAAGGAGAATATAGGCGAGGAGGCGCATTGAAAAGAAAATCTGAAAGTCTCGTCCGTACTTGGGCATTCCTAAATCCGCATAATGAACACGCTTGCGGGTAATTATCATGATTGCCAGTGAAGCAGAGGCCGTACTGCAGGGCGCCGCCGATTCTCTGGCAATTACGACTTTAATTACAGCATTTCATTCCTCCACCTCCCGTGCCTTTTCGAGACCATTGCTCTCTTTCCCTCTCTCTCTCTCTCTCTCTCTCTCTCTCTCTCTCTTCACTGTCCAATTGCACATCCGTAAGGTGCGAATGCACGACAAATTGTTCGAAAAATTCTCGTTAATAGCTCCTTCATATAAAGAGAATTTCCCTCCTCTCTGCACTTCATAATGTATGCATTAACCTTCGACGTCACTGTCTCTTTTGCCCTACCTCTCTCTCTCTCTCTCTCTCTCTCTCCCTCTCTCTCTCTCTTATCCTCTTATCCTCTCGACAGCACTTAATTATCCTCATAGTTAATTCGCTCGGCCGCTTTCCTCTCTGCAACGAGGAGAAAAAAAATAGAGGGAGAGAGGACAGGCGGCGGTGGCACATTAACCGTCCGTCGACGTTTTATGAGAATCCGAAGCCTACCCCTATAACGTATACGCACATTGCTTTTGTGTGCGTGTGTGTGCGTGTGTGTACACCAAGAGAAAAAGGAGCGAGAAGCTTGCATCCATTGGTTGTGCGGGCGCGGGCGTAACTTTTATTAGAAAACTTTCAGGCATCACATCGAATTATGCAGACGATGATCCTGTTCGATGAGCCGCGAAAAGCCGGATATCATCCCATCCCACTCTTTGCGCTACTTCGCGTCTTCTCCTTCTTCTTCTTCTTCTTCTTCTTCTTCATCTTCTTCTTTTTCTTTTTCTTCTTCTCCTGCCGCCAACCGCTTGTGCTGTGGATATAAAGGTGTGTGTGTGCGTGTATTGGAGCTGAAGCGGCGTGTAACATTATTTTCAGACGTCTATTGAGAAGCGAGCGAGCGTACGCCTATAGGGATGCCGTCAACACAGACCCAAGCGACCTCCTCCTGCAATGGAATTTTCACTCGATCGTTTTGAGTGATTCAGAGTGAATATTTATTGGGGATATTGGACACAAAATTATTTTGAATATGGATCGCTTAGCTGCTATTTTGTGAAAACTACTTTTACGTTTTGATCAAGCAAAAGCTGGAACGATCGAAAAATCTCTCTTTTTTGTTTGTATTCATCAAACGCTTTTGTTTTCAAATAATGCTATTTGTAATACTTGCTAGTTCGCTTCACAGAGTTCTAACTTTGTTAAAAGAAATAATGTTTATGGAGCAAAAGATTTTTTTACGATGTTTAAAATTGTATTTATCATGAAATTGTTTCATGGGATCTTTTTAGTCCTCCATTATCGAAGTAGAAAAGAATAGTAGTTATTAGAAATAAGTACGTTTAATTTATGTACTGGCGAATGGTAGTAATTATGAATATTAATAAGGAGTATTTGTACAAATAAAAATATATATAAATATTATATTCTATCCTTAACATTACAGCGCTAAAACGGGTTACAAAAAATGATCTAATTAAAGTGAACGATATTTCACTTTACAGTAAATAACTCTGTATTCTGAAGTCCATTAGTACTCTTGATACAAAAATAATTATTCACTGCAAATGAATCATCTGCCAGAAATAACTGTTGTAAACACAAAATCTTTCCTTCACTCTCCTCCTAAAAGCATCGTATAATAGCATATTTGTCTCTCGATAACAATCACAACTACATCAAGCGATGTAAAATGCAAACAGAGAAAAATATCTATTCTATGATTCTTTTTACAATTTATATTTAATGTTACAGCAGTGCCATTGGATACTTCTCATTTTGGATTAATTAATTATGTTGTCGATGTAAGTAAAAAGATAAGCTTATGTTATTTTATTATCAAGATCAATTTAATATTATAAACAAAAAAGAATTTCATTTAAAAGATTTTGAGCAGTTACGAATATTTCATAAGTGTTAAGTTTTTTCATGAATAATTAATGAATATTTAAAACTAATACTTATCTCAAAGTAATCCAATGTACAGTCTAGAAACAGACTTTAATTTCATTGCGCGGGCACTAGTTTTGCTATTTCTTTCGAGACTACTAATTCATTTTAGTGTATAGTTTTAAAATATATAAAATAGTATACAGTCATAAATAGAGAAGATATTATATGTAGTATTTTTCTAAAATATCTTAATTTCTTTACTCAGATATATATACATCATAAATTATGCAAAATATTTAACAAAATTTAAATAATCAATATCATGGAAATCATAATGTAATAAAGAATGTCATATTGTCTAATATAAATAAATTTCTCAGCACATGTGTTACGGGCTTGTATAATCACTTTTTGTAAATTTCTTAACAATAATTTAATTTTTTTAATTAAAACTTTGAAAATGTCTTGCCAAACGATTGCAGAAATTTTCCTTTACCGAATTCATGATATTGGATGGATTATCATTGAATCAGTATCAAAAGCCGGTTTTAATTGGTTGTACGAGACTTGTAGACATTGATTGCTTATCCACCTGTAACGATTATCGAGTTCGAAACTATCAGTTTGTTTGTTTGATTGACGATAGTAATAATTCCCATGTATGATTACGGATTCAACTCTCAATTAAACTTGGATTAATGTTCAAAATTTCTTGATGATCGGTTCCATTTTCATTTATTAAAATTACATTGACTTGTGTGCTTCAAACTTCTGTAATAAACAGTTTTTCGAATGGAATTTCAAAATTAATTATTCTAGACTGCAATACTTAAGTTGAGTAATAATTAATATCTCGACTCAACCACAGTAAATCGTATCTACTCCAATTTTCAGATTCTTCACTTTTTCTTTAGTTATTCCGATAAATAAACTCTCAGTTATAATAACAAATACTGGCTTTTGATGAATGTAAAAAGAAAATTTAACTCTTCCCTATAGTTAATTAAATTTTTCTTTATGGCAACTTCATTATTATAAAAAAGCACCGAATCCCAACCCAACCAAGCTACTACATGTTCGTAACGATACTTTCTTCCTTTACTTTATTAAAATTCATGTCATCCTTTGTTGAACATCAACAAATCAGCCCGATAAAGTAACTATAACAAGCTAAAATACTTTGCAAACCTATACAGCAGCCGCTCCTCTCAACGTGCAAAAACAACAACAAACCAATACAAATTCTCTTTACGCTGCATTCGCTAAAACGCTGGACTAGCGAAAAAACGGGAAGTATATACATTCCAACTGCATGGCATTAATCGGTTGTGGCTGCCTGTGCTGTAGATAATTACGTGACTCCCTCGCAGTAGGATCATCAAAAACAGCCTTTGGCAGGGTTCGCTTCGCTGAATTTTTTTATACTTTTCCTCTGAAACCCTGCAGATACGAATTCTGTATCGACGCGACCAGAATGAGCCGTTCCCCTCGTCGCTCTACAGCAAATTCGTTTAAACTCGATCGGTAAACAGAAAACTCGCGATATCCACCCCAGTAACAAAAAATAAAAGCCTCTCAGTAACGAATCGACAGGCCGTTATACACATACATAGGTATATAACAGATGTAGTTCATAGGGTTGGGCTCTTCGCGCCTCTGGCTTTCTCTCTCATGAATCCTCAGAGG
>UELV01088847.1:21238-62560 GCA_900490015.1 Megastigmus stigmatizans
GGGGGGGGGGGGGGGGGGGGGAGGGGTGCCAGCGGGTAAACAGCGCAATCGCGCACCGGTGTAAATATTCGTAGAGGCTCTGATAGATTACGCCGGCGGATTTACGACACGTTGATTGAATGTGTGTGTGTGTGAGAGAGAGAGAGAGAGAGAGAGAGAGAGAGAGGAAGAGGAAGAGAAAGGGAAGAGGAGGAGGAGATGCCGCTGCACTGGCCCTCGTGGCTTGATCCATGCGAGGCTAACCTATACACACGCTGCAACTCCACACGTAGACGAACTGCAGGTATACACACGTAGGGTTAACGGCGAGCTGCAGAAGGATGAGATTGCGTTCAGACCGCAAGCTAGATTTATAGAGAGCGGCTGCTCTGCTCCAGTATGCTATATGTACATATATATATATATACCTACAGAGGAGTGCACCTCGCGTTCTTCAAGTTACGCGATCCTGAGAAGAGAAGTTTCCATGCGCGCCGCGGTTGCAGCGCTTCTGGTGGACTTCTATTCCTCTACCCTCTCCACCCCTCTCTCTCTCTCTCTCTCTCTCTCTCTTCTATACTTTAATCGTCGACTACTTCCACTGCTGACAACTTCCACGGGGATGAGATGCGCTCAACTCTGCTGCGGTGAACTAATTTCTGCCAATTAATTTTCCAAGCCGAACAACCTTCCAGAACCGTCAATTAGATGAACACAAATTTTCGTGGCTATTACTCCATAGCTGAAAGTTAAAGAGTCACGAGTCGATCACAACAAGCTTTTAATGCACCCAAGTGAGATGAAGTCTCATCAACACATGATTTGACTGGAGATTTTTGCCTAAAGGAAAGGAACGTGTAGCCTGGCTAATTTTAGCCCAAGCAAAGACTTTGAATGCCTTCGGTGCTGCAGCCCGGCTGTTTTTTTTTTTTTTTGGGTTATTCTGAAATTCAAGCGTCGGGGGCTTCGAAGCTTAAGTGATATTCGAACGGTTGATGAGTTCAGTGGCTTCCACTTTGACGGGCCACTCAGTTTACTCTATCCCACGAGCTTAATCATATCGAGTGGATTAATTTCCACTCGTTAAAAACAGAATTTTCATTTAGTTGCTTTAAATTGTTTAATTAAAAACTGATTAGCATCCAAGTATGTAGATCAGGAATTTACATGAGAACTTATGATTTAGCATGTATATTTATCAAAAAGGTAGAGGATAATTAATTAATCAATGACTATAGAAGCATTTCTATTATATAATAGAGACTCGAAATTGAGAGTATGTTTATAATCGTGTGCACATAAGCGACGGGGTTCATGAATGCATCATTTAATTCTATTAATGACGAATTGCGATAACGAGTTTAACTAGACAATGGAAATTCTCATATGAAAGCAATGCCTAATTGAACACGTGGTTGGTAAGTAACTCGGGAATGTGCACATTTACAAATATACTTTGAAGTTTCAACGTTTAGAAGTATTACAAGCAATTCCTTCATGAACGTCAGCACAGTATCTTTAATCGGTTGCATTTCGATGTTGTAGACTACATTATATCCCTAATGGCTCAAACTCTTCCAAATATTTATAAAACGTTTGATAAAAAGATATAAAGGGTAGAAGTTTAACTAAAATCTTTACCAAAGTATTTGAATAATTTCAGCGGCCGTTCACTTTGTTTATCGAAGTTTAATCTGATTTTTGCGATAAAAATCCACGCCAAATAAGTCAAATTTAACTTTGATAAAATAAACATTGCAGCTTAGAAAAGAAAGTGATATCAGCTCGCTCAATTTTAATATTGACTTTTCACGCACTCAGGACTTTAGGGAGGTCTATTATTTCGAAGAGAAACATAAATAAAGATCTTTTTCTCTTTGAATCATCGGAACAAAAACTACTAAAATATTAAGTCGCCAAAGGAAAACATCATATCGGGAAAAGATCGCTCCCCCAAATGAGCGGAAAATAGCAGCTTTCACGCACGATAAAAATAATATTTATATAAATCGACTTTCCGAATGACTCGATCCTTTTTCTTCTTCGACCCTGCCGATTCAGCCCAAACCTAATCGACCGTGTCCAATAATAGTAAAATCAATTTTTCGTACGCCCTTCCCCTCCCCCCTCCCCCCACCCCTTCCTCTGCAAGCAACATCTCCCATAAGGCTAGTTTTACACAGAATTTCGGTATTGCGTCGAATGAGAAAAGTAGTCAAGAAAAAAAAAGTGTCATTGTATAAAGGAAGAGAGAGCCCCCTTTCAGGGCATAAGAGTTGCCGTGTCGAATAAGCAATTAAAAGTTAGCCGACGAGAGGTCAGCAAGTGACAGGAGCAATAAAACCGAACGGCTGATTGACGAGTCACGATGAGAGGGCGACTATTCCTTCGCTTCCTCGCACAGCTATACCGACGCACACACATACATACGTGAACAAACGCGCGGCCGCGCGCAATCGAGCATTTCAATTCACGCGGAATTTCATTTTTTGTGCCGGTGCGACCGAGCTATCCAGCTCGTCTTCTGCTTCTTCGTTTGCTTTTTTCCCCCCTCCTATTTCGTCGTTTATTTTTTGCGACCGCGCGACTATATGTGTCACCTACTGTATATATACCCATATATATACACAAGGGGTGATAGCGATGGGAAGGAAGGAATTTCCAGGACAATTGGTCTCCGACCATCACGCCGATAAACTCAATTAACCAATCGAGCTAATTGAATGTTCTTGTACGGAAAGTGGGCCAGCTTCGCTGTATAGGTTAGTACGGTCGCGGCTGCCTGCCTGCCACCAATTTCTTCCAGCGCGTAAGCGCCACAGCGTTCGATTAATTTAGCAATGGCTATGGGGCTCTCTCTCTCTCTCTCTCTCTCTCTCTCTCTCTCTCTCTCTCTCTCCTAATACTCTCGTAACCTCGCTGATGCGACGACGCGCAATTTAAATCAAGCAAAGGGCAATTTTGAAAGCAATGTTCTTCTTAGTAGGATTCAAGGGCTGTTGATTTAATACACGTTCAAGATTTGAACTATTTCAGGAGGCAAACAGATAATATGATTACGCTTACAAGTAAAATGAATTTCATACTTACGTTTTAGAGTAAAGTTTGATGTGACCCGGACCGAGCTAGGTATAATTTACAGTACTTAAAAGTTTACTCGAATAACAAAGTCATAAAATAATCATAAGTTTTCAACCGTATATGCAGACTTTAAGATATAATAATCTTTCTTTGGGGCATTTTATTAATTAAAGAAATAACGTTGATTAAAAGTTAGCAGAATATTATAAAAGGCGAGTACTTAATCGTAAATACTCAATTAATATAAGAAACTTTCAAGTTCGATTTGCAAGCTTGCATGTATTTTCTCATCTTATATATAAATACTGTACAATTTTATAATAATAGGGTAGAACTTTTAACAGAATTACGTCTTGAGTACTGTTTTGAACTAAAGCAGCACAAGAAATTGTCCTCGCAGCTTGAGAACTACGAAATGAGTTTCTGTAGACAATTATACTTTTTGCATCTATGGTGTACTACATGCTTAAATGTTAAATGAAAATCGTTGATATGCAATACAATTTTATCGAATGTGAATAATTAATACAATAACTAGTTTGTTTTTATTAGTCTGACATTTCATGAAAAGTTTTTTACTCAATCATAATAAAAAGAGACGACGGTTACTGACTCTATCGTTGATCATGTTTTCTAACTCATTTAATGAATCTATTAAACGCAACCTACAATAAAAAATACATTGTAACCTTGGAAAAGGCGATTTAGTCACTTTAATATCAAATATAAAAATAATAGAAAGGTATTCGGATATGTAAATGTAAATATTACAAATGCATTTTCTTGGAATCGTCGTAAATTGCATATCATGAGGTATGGCGGTTTCTAAAATTTGTATTTAATTTAACATATGAAAATTTAAATATATTTATATTTAAAATATTCAGTGAAATATATATATAAAACTATAACAAATATGAATCACGAAATAAACTTAATGTTCCAGATGATCGTCTAACTTAGCGCATTTTTAACTTAAATTGATAGATTTTCAATACTGTGAATAATGTGGAAAACAGCTTGAGAAAACGTTTTTAAAATAGCCTTTTAAAAAGTCATGTTCTCAGAATTCTTGAGTAATGTGCATAAGGTCATCGATTTTTACGAGTCGAAATTCATAAGAAATTATATTCCTTTACCCGCACGCTCAAGAACGTTATTTTTTTTTAATGGGTGTAAATTCAAAATGCATTTATCCTCATTCCAACTGCATAAATCCCACTGATGTTTAATGTGTCACTTTCAGAAAAATTTAACACATTTTACCACAAAATGAAAATCCAACAAACGAACCGACGCAAATTCATTCGGTTTGCTAAGATACAATTAATATACAAATGTTCAAAGATCCATTAAAGAAGAGAAAAAGAAAAGCGAGGCTGCGTCCAAACCAACGAATAATCGCGACTCCTCCTTCTCTCGTCGAGAAGGAGCTACAGCAGCGACAAATTACAAATGTATTCGTTATTACGCGGCTCAATTAAGTCGGCAGCTCGGTAGGAAGAAATTTCATTAAACTCCTCGCCGCCCTTTTTTCGTGTCCCTTCCGTCGTACTCTGAGGCTGTAAGGCTAAAGAAAAAAAAACTGCGGGGAACGAAAGAGAGAGCAGGGGAGAGAGAGAGAGAGAGAGAGAGGAATGTTACACGAAGTGTGCTAAACTAACTTGGATCATGTTGAGGCGAGAAGTAAAGCAAAGTAAGAGAACTCAATTTTTTCTTTGCTTAACTTCTCAACTATCGCGCGGGGCTCGGCTCACTCTCTTGCCCGCCGGTAGTGGTAGTAGTCGCGACGAGAATGATCCTCGCCCTCTGCCTTGGCATCCGGCGTTGCAGCCAGTTAACAAGTTTACTTTTCGTCGGAGTACATCCACCACGCGATATCAACCGCTCGCAAGATATTACGCGTGGATCCGCCTCCTACTGCTCCTACTGTGTTCGTGTGTATGTGTATGTGTTAGAGAATGAAGAAAAATAAGAACTTTCCGAGTACGGGAGCTGAAAAATAAAAAGGAGAGCGAACGAAAATGGCCAGAAGCGCGCGGGCAAGATACGCGCACCGCGAAACTTGCCGCGGGAACTCATTGCCGCGAAATAATGTTCCGTCTGTAGATGATAACGCGTGCGAAAATTTTTATGTCCCTAGGTCGGAGTAATTCGTGGCCTTGCTTCGCATATAGCCTCTCGCTGTTTTAATAAAAATTTAAATATTTCCAAGTACACAGGGCGTAATTGAGTTATAATGTATGTGCAGGGGTTTTCGCGAGAGTATGAAAATCATTTGAAAGGATGCAAAGGCTTCATTTATTTTTGGTTGGGCTTTAATGTGCAGTGTGCAATGTACCTTTCGTATTTGGTTGGTTTTGTCTCTTGCATTAGGGATGCTGTCTGAAGTTCGTTGAATCAAGTGTCAGTCGCGAAAATGCTGGAAATTTATTAGAGTGCATGCTAATAGGTGTTGGGATGGGTTTTCGCACTTTCATCCCGAGTGAAAGTTTGCTTATTGTTTTGGTTGAAAATTGCAACAATTTGTCTTACAGTTATACAAAATTAATTAGAATAGAATGATGTGAAAATGTTGGTCAAATTTTCATGAGACTTTCATTATTAGGTCGTTAAAATTTGGATCAAGGGGTGTTTTTCATAAAAATCATTCTCTGCTGAAAAAACATCGAAATAACATTTTTTCCAAAATTTTATTTTTTAAAACATTTTGTAACATTTTTAAAAGCGCACTAAAAGCACAAAAAATAAAAAGATGTGCTTTATAGGAATATCCGAATATTTCTAGAGAATAGTATTAAGCGAAAGATACGGCTTAAATTTTCATAAGTCCGTCCCAGATCTCTTCCTTTCGCCATGTCAATTTACCTTCAGCTTTTTTTATGCCACCCTATCATTTGAAAGTCGAGTGTAATAAAAATATTGGCATGATAATATAATTTGAAGGACCCTGACTCTCCGCAAAAATTCAAATTTCTTTGCTTTTTCATTTCACTCACGAGGTAACAATAAATAACTTATCAATGGTAAATTACAGAAAAAAAGGAAAAATGAAGTAGGAGAAAGGGAAAAAGTTAATAAAAGTTATTTTTGGATTGGGTGTTCATTCAAAACTTTTTCTTCAAAAACACAAATATTTTCTGTGCCACCCAAATCCGTTTCCCCGCATCCTGTGATTACTTTTCTAGACTACGTCGAAAATTCTTCTCACATGTATTCTGTGTGCTTCACGGAATGAAACCAACCGCAGTGCAGTAATAAATGAATCAAAATATTTCTTTTAAATTTCGGCTGTTTAAATACAGAGAGTGAACTTATAATTATACCAAGTAATAACTCAAAAAATTATTTCCTCTGAACCAAATATTGGTAAATTATAAGATACTGTTTTGAAATATCTACAACTTTTTTAATTTCGATGTCTACTGAAGCATGAATCGTTTTTAAAATTACGAACAATGATAAACTATTGAAACTTTTTCAATTTTTCGACGGAAAAGGTCCAGGATTCGGTTTCCGTGATAGTATCTTGCTCAATTCGTGCTATAGCGTGGATTATACGTAGAAGGTAAAAAATATTTATAACCCACACATTTTTTCACATAAAATAAAGGTTGAAAATGCCATATAATCAAGAGTATAAAAAAATAGCTATAAAAATCGATCCGTATGAATCATTCCCGAAATACAAATCAATTTTTATTCATAATGAATATTTGAGAATCGCACGGTACCTTACCTCATTCAATTACTAATTACTTACCGTATTAACCCGTTTAATTTACCATATTAATTAAGATTTATATCTTATGCACATATACATTCAGTAGTTGACTAATTAGTCAATAATTATGTAGCCCGACACATGTGTAGATATGAATTATTCTAGACCACGAAACAGATGGTAATACGAGATTGTACGTACACAAACTGCAGTGCAGTACTCGCGCATCAAGCAAACCCATTGTCCTGCACCTCGCGAAGCCAACGAACTTCCAAAAGCGTCGAGTTCATGCACCGGACAAGTCAATTACCCATCTTGCTTCTCCAAAATTCATTCTCCATAAGGCTGCATCATCCTGCTGCACTTGGCAGCACGTATAAGTTCGCGAGACTAGCGCGGCACGTGAAAGAGCTAGCCTATATCAGGCGGACGGAAGTGTGCGCAACAGAGAAAGACTTAAGACGGCAGCAACGACGGTGGCACACACGAGCATATACAGAGCGATGCGAGAAAGAGAGAATTCCTCGAAAGTGGGCACGGTTGGAGCTGCGCGTCGTGTCACAGCAGCGCCGCGGATAACTAAGTAGGCTGCTCTGTTGCTATAACGGCCTGCGAAACTTCAAGAGAGCGAGTAAACTGGTAAACTTTGCCATCTCTCCCGTCCTCTCTCTCTCTCTCTCTCTCTCTCTCTCTCTCACTCTCTCACTCTACAGCTCTATCTTGCGGGTCACGGTTTAGCGAAGACGGACAGCCGCGCGCTTGTATATTATGTACTGCGACAATAGAGAGAGATAGACTTCTGCTAGTGCACCGCATATATACACGAGCCTCGCGAGAGTAGCTGTTTACGCTGAATTCCCTCGGTACATATATCTCTATATCGTTGGAATAGAGATCCGTTTTCCTGGCTTCTAAATTTTCTAGGACCAACTTTTGCTCTCTGCTACTGCAGCCCAGACACCAGGGGGCAGAGGATATTTACACGAGAGTTTGCAAGCGCCTGGAATCTATGTCTAGGCTCTGCTGGCTTGTACACAGTCGAAAAGCTCTAATAGTGCATTGAGAGTGATGTGTGTCTCTGTGTGTGTGTGTGTGTGTGTGTACGCGAGTAATTTGGCGCTTAGCTTAACTTCTGCAAGTGGACGCTTTTCAGTTATTGATGTTGAATGAGACTACGTTTAGAGACTACACACGTTGGCGTTGAGCGAGAATTTGCGAGTCGGTGCTGCTTTCATTACAAATTATATGTAATTTAACTTTAAACGTATTTGCTTTGCAATATCTGCAGTTGATTTACCTCGAGTTTACATGACAGACTAAACGATAGACTATTGCAACAAAAAATACGAATTTAGTTACTAAATAAAGTTTTTAAGCATGCAACACGAACGGTGTTAAATAACATTTTTGTCCGTGCTTCTGGAGAAGATGCTGGCCTTAAGATAATCTTGATAAAGTAGAGTAGTATAATAATACTATTTCGGCGGCATCCTATGAGCTAGAAGAGCATGATAAGTCACGTTGCACTATTACTATGGCTATTATGATATATCTTCATACCGCTGTCTTTATCGCACTTCTAAAATCGCTAAAATTTAATTAATTCCTAATAATATGTAACTTCAGCATTTTCTTTGAGCACGTAGTAACGAAATTTTCTTTTAGGTATGGAAATTCCCTCTTTCAACGCGAGTACAATGACTTTAAAGTTCCTCCAAGCAAAATAAAGCTATTGTCGATTTTTCAAAACTTCATTTGGAAAAAGGATTCTATACGTTTCTAAGAAATTTGAACTGCACGTATAAACCTTTTACCATCTCAGCTAGACAAATTTAAAATGCCCAACTCCTAAGTTCCGCGCGAACAACTTTTCCATAACTTTCCAGTCCTCAAGGATATTTACGCGCTGTGAATTCTCTACGGGTTTGTTTGTAAAAGAGCGTCTTAAATCTCGAGCTCGCGCCCCACACGAAAAAGAAAAACACACGGACGAAACCTATTTTCGAGTTACCGCGTGTTGTCCCGCCGTGTCACACAGTCAATTAACCAATCGGCTATTAAAGTTCGTGCGCACGCTCGACTTCATCTAAACAAATGATAAATTCTTCAGCCCTTTTCCTCCCGTTATTATTCTCTCTCAACGAAATTAGTACGACTAAAGGCCAACTTATTTTCTTAACCTTCGCTTATCGTTAACCGGATTCTCGAAAATCCAGCCTATATTACCTTTAAAGTAAAGCGAAAAAAGTCGGAAAGAGCGCCGCAGGAGGAGAGAAACTGGAGAGAAATCGAGGGATTCCACTTGCGAGCTTAAAAGGCCTATAAATAAAGGCCGAAGTTGGTCTTTTTGCAAGGCGCTCGACTCCGGTTAAAAATAAAGCCAAGTCCACACACGGCCGTTTTTCGTTTCCTCCATCCCATCGTCGCGCGATTCCCCACACTTTCACATCCTCACACGCGCGCGCACACACACACACACACACACACACTCGCACACTCCAGCTTATATATACCTTTATGGGGGGGAAACCACGAATAGCACACGTGAGTTCCATGAAGCTCTCGACTTCTATGAATATCCTGCAACGCTTAGGGAGAGACGACGACTACGTACGACGACGACGACGACGACGACGACCAACGTCGCAGACGACTTACGTGCGAGACGTGTGGAGGGCAGTGCACTCGCTCACTTCGCGCTCGGAAAAATACAAGAGAACTGCTGCTGCTGCTGCAGCCGCTGGAGAGAGCGGAGAAAATTACGTCTGCGAGTGCAGTGCCGGCTTTTGTCGGTAAACCCTGTTCCTCCGCGCTCTCTCCCCCATCGGGATTTTTTAGCCCTTTTTCTTTTGCATGGAGCCCGGCGGAGTTAAATTGCGGGCTCGGAAAGGTGGAAAAGCGGAATGGTCGAGTGGAAGCGAGATAGTTTTGCGAGGAGGGATGAATGATACGTGACGATGACGTGGAGAAATGATCGAGGCGTGTTTCACGTTCTGGATGATTGCAGAGGGCTTTGGGATTGGGGTCTGGCGCAGAGATACTTTTGAGCTTATTATAATATACTTTTGCTATTAGATATATACCCTGAAATATAAAACGTAACTTTACAAGCAAAAATTTACAATAGTTTATATGCAATTTGTAAATGAACATGTGAAAATGCGTCGGTCGTTATATATTTAAAATAATATTTGTGCGCAAATTGATATAAGTAATTATTGTTATACAATAAAAAAATATCGCTTTTGTTTCGAAAAATGTAGTATTATAAAATATTATAAGCACATATAAAAGAAATTCAATAAAATTCAAAATTATGCATACTATGTAAATCTGAATATTTACATTCCTTGAAAGCTCATTTTAAATTTCGGTTTATTAATATATTCTGTAATGAAAATAATTCAACTTTTCGTACGTTTTTGAAAATATACAAAAAGTATATGCTAATTATAGTAGAAACCAAATTAAAAAGCATGATATAGAGCGTTGAATGTATAAAAATTTTTGTTAAATATTTTCTTTTTATGTATATATTATTTAACGTTGGTGTATTTATGCTCCCACTCCGTGCTAATCAGCGAATGAGGTCAACGGTGTGTTTTTAAGCAAACCAAATATCATATTTTATACAAAGGTGTTTGAGTGTTCGTAAAGTTCGGAAACTGGTACCGTGACGGTAAATAAGAATAGTTTAATTATATAATATTTCATTCGATCAGTAAGATCATTTATTAAAAACTAAGGTTAATATCAGAGAACATAGAATAGCTTAAGCTACCCTCTCAGAAAGTTCTCTCTGCAATCGCATTTTTCGTAATCACAAGTAACGCATAAATAAAATAAATAACAAGTGACAGCGATAAATGCTGCATGCGATGCATTAATTAGCGCGCAGGACCGCGATTGCTGCGATAAGCTCTCCTCGGCAGGTCTAGGCTGGCGATCCATTATTGAAAGAACGCTTCTGCGAATAAAAATCAGTGTTTGAAAGAGTCTAGGGTGAGTAGAAGGAGAGAATGAGAGAGAAAACATTATTATCTGGGGATTGTTGTGCAGTTGACACTGCGTTTAATGAAGACGAGTGTTTGATTAATCAGCGCGTATTATTTCAATTGAAATATAACAACAGTAGCTATTAGCAGCCGCAAAAAAATACGTGGTACTTTTAATGCACATAGCGCGCGGGAGTAATTACGCGCCCAATGAATACACATTGCCCTTTTCAATTTGAAAACCAAAACAATGGCTTTTGTTAATACTTATATAGATTGCCCCATAATCATTTATCATTCTGCACCAAGTGGATATGCATGTTAACATTTCATTCGTTGCCTCTTTTCTCCTCTGAATTTTATATTAAATACGAGCATAACAAGAAGCGTTTATAAAAAAAAATAACATATATAATGAAAAAAATCATATTAATGACGCTGATATAGAGGGGAAAAAAGCAATGCGTATTCGCGGCAGAGTTTGCGTATGCTTCATGAATAATTCAGGAGTGAGAATAACAACAACAATAACGGCGACGAGAGAAAGAAAGGGAATAAAAGAGCGCAGAGAAAAATACGTTCGATCATCCCGAAAATTTTTCCATAGAAACAAACGCTCATCCCGAGCTCCGATATCGGAAAATAATCGCTGTTTTGATCGAGTGCACGTTTGCACTTATAAGCACCATAACTATATATACTGTGGTAGAGTTCGTTGATCCTGCAATCCCCGTTTCTGTACTCCACAGCTTTCGGCAATCTGCAAGAGCGAGATATCTCTCGATTCGAAAAGAGTAAGCCGTCAATATTGTTATACGAGTACATACTTATACTTTGACCAATTGAACTAATTTCTGACCCATTTATGTAATGGAAATCTCATGCTACTAATATAATGTATTTGTATAACTACTTGACTCTGAATCGAATACTACTGCATTCCCTTTGCGAGATTCGCTAAGTGGTCAGGTGTATACGGAACCACTTTTCGAGGGCGAACCTAAATCAATTTTCAATTTAATCGTATTTCATCTACTCCAGTATAGATTCTCATACTCCAGTATAGTTTATTTTGAGCTTACTTAAAGTATAATAAAATCATCAATTTAGCTTTTCAACTTTTTTTTATAGTTTTGCTTTACCAAAAATCAAAAGTGACGGAAGTAGCTTGGTGGATATAATTTTACCATTGTTTTTCAGTACAAGAATAAAACAATTTTATTTTGATTAATAATCCCCGTGGATCAAAATAACTCATTCCTTATCAGACTGCGCCGCTGTAGCTCTGGAAACAAATATTTTTCACTCCCACAGATTTAAAGAGGGGACATGAATTTTCACGCAAGCCTGGGGGAAAGAAAGCCAAAGACAACGGAGTTGGGGAGAAATGACGTTCAAAGCTCATTTAGAGAGTTTCGCAGCTCTATCATAGCATCCAAAATGTCCCCTGGTATGCTAATTAATTGAAACTAGTCGCAAGGCAATATAATAGTTTGGAGTAAGGGGAGTTTATAAGCTGGCTAAGGCGTGTGCGCAATTGTAAGCGCAGCACACGCAGTAGCAGCCGTGACGACTTCTGGGAAAATTGGAAAAGGGTACACTAACTATCGCGTACAGAGAAGCAAGCTGTATAACTGTATATACAAAGCGTGGCGTGGCATGAGCGTTAAGAGCCAAATTGGAAGATATAGCTTTGCCTCGGGAGTAAGCGCACTAGATGAAGTGCTGCTGTTGTGTGTATACCGGCAATGGGGAGTGAGAGCGCTTTTCCTTATGTGCACCAGGCAAGCTCGGCTCTTTTTTTGAGCCCTCTGCATAACTCCCATTACTCGAGTGCTGTGACTTTTGTGGCAACTATAGCAAGTAGTGACTGATGACGAGAAAATTTGCCAAGAATGAAGAAGCTTAAAAACGAGTGTCGAAGCTGAACTGTGATTTTTGAATGTTTTGAGAATATTGTTAAGGATTGCGAGACGAAAAGGTAACTCTGCAACTGCTTGTCATCTTGGTTACCCAACTCGAAGTAATCGTTTAACCTAAGCATATTAAATACTGATATCCATACTTTATTGGAACAAGTAAAATATTTTAATATAGCTTTGCTTTTAGCCGGGTCAGTGTCTTTTTGAGAACCAACAGCTTAAAATTCATAGCCCATTAAAGGAAGAGAAGATAGCATTTTTCCAAATATATAGACTCTCGGCGTAAAGCTAACACTTTGTTAATACAAAGTGATTTAACTCGGCTCATAATTTAAGCGTTAGTAAACTCCAATTACAGAACAATCAAGCTGCAGCGTATATGTCTTCTCTCCTGATTAAATTTCTCGAACGAGCTAAAGCAGACTTCGAAAGAGCAAAAAGTGGGAGGTTGGAAAGACGAAAGCAATTACTCCATTCCCAATCATTTAAAAAAAAAACAATAATTCGAAAATGCTCAAAATTATATAAATATAGAATAACGTACTTAATAGGACATTCTCGTAACGTAGCAGTAAGATGTATACATTAGTTTTTTAACGATTGATCCCAACTCTTTTTGTTAATTTAAATTTAGCAACACTGCCAATAGTAAAGAATCTCCGACAAATAAGAAAAGCTATTAAAATAAAGTCGTTTCTCCCCACCCTTGCCTCCACTTCAGGATTTAACACCGGCTTTTACTCCCCCACGAATTAGATGAGATAAGTTCTAAAACAAAAGTCTTTATAAAGTTATATATAAAGCTATATATTATAATAGAACCCTGTGCCATTATTTTTCGCGATCACATTAAATGTCGAATGAAGTATCGTAGAGCAACAGTCCACAACGATAATGACCACACGACTCGCTAATCGCAGAACGTCAGAAGACAATACTCACTTTCATGCGACGATATAAAAGGGACCGCGGGTCCGAAAAGGCATTTACAGCCGCGCGCGGTGGCCGTTAAATGAAAGGTCTTTATTCGACTGCGTCAGCGGATAGCCGAAGCCTTGCAAAGAAGCACACGCGGAGAGAACAAAGACGTGTGCGACGACGACGGGAGCAAGTAGACGAGTTGCTGCTGCTGCTACTGCTGCTGGAAGAAAACGTGGGATTTAATAACCAGAGGAATAAACCACCCGCTTGCTCGGCCGGCTCAAAGGCTCGAGACCCGCGAAAGTAACACTAGAGCTCGGCCGCCACGTCGCTCCTGGAATTTCAACTAGGAGTCGTTTCTTCTCCACCAGGAGAGAGAGAGAGAAGGAGAAAGTCAACCCCTTTTCACCGGGCTAGCAACGTGCAAGCTCTCGTTTAGCGGCTTTCTCCAGCCTTTAGACCTTTCTCTCCCCTTTGCTCTCGCTCCCTTTTTTCTCTTTCAAAATCACAAAGAGAGGACACTCCCCTTGCGAAAAGTTGACGCGACAACGCCTTGGGCATCTAAATATTAAAATTTGTACAGCTAGACCATTTCTGTTATATATTACTGCAGCTAGTTACATTTTCTTGCATACAGAATATCTTCCATTCACTAGAACTTGCTCTAGTCCATCGTTGCACGTATAGCTGTAAAAATATGTCAAAACGTTGCTCGTTAACGAGTTAAATGCATACGATTCATGCACATGAATGCTATGCGGTAGAATAAAAAAGGACGCGATTTAGCTACATTTTCTACCGTGTACCCTGCATCCCTTTCAAAATAGTATACTCGCATTCTCTTCTTTCTTTTTTTGTTTTACCGGGTAGCTGCAAAATTAGTGGGTAGCTAAGCTCACTTCAGTTTCGTCAGCACTTTGACCCAATTTCTTTTTTTCGCCTTCACTCGCTGACTCTCGCCTCGCTATACGTAAAAACTGTTGTACGGAATCGTGATATCGGACGCAAAATAAAAGGAAAGCACGTGAATAGATAGTTTTTCTGACAAAAACGAAAAAAAGCTCCAGAGAAATAGAGCGAGAAAAAGATGGAGATTTCTCGATAATTTCTCGGGCATTGTTACCGAGGAAAAAAACACTTCGTTTGATGAAAAACTCTCGTTTCGAATACCTTTAGAATTAAATTTTATGGCGGAATAAAAAAAAAGAACAGGGAGAGAGCACAGCTACGAAATGACAAAATGAAAGAGCTCTTTAGTTGATGCAGAAGTGACTAAGGATACTTTCAGTGGAATAGCGATAATTAAGTGCGTTGGCACAATTTTACAAGCTTCTCCTATCTTTCGCTCGCTCTCCTCTTTTATGGAGGGATTGACCACTGATCCGTTGATTTAATACAAGGAACTAAAGTTGGAGCTGCCTGTATTGAACAAAGGGCCGATGAAGTAATTTTTTAAATTTCCACGACCGTTTGAGCGCGCTTAATGTATTATTCCGTATCGCGGATTAATTTACAGTCCGGCTTTTCAGCTTTTGCGAAATTAGATTGGAGGGTAGGGCATGCAGTTGATGAAATAGCTCTCTTTACGAGCTTTTTTAATTATTCTTTTCTTCAAATTCGTCAAGAAAGAACTGATTAAGTATTTCTGCTTACGAAAACATAAAAATCAAATACACCTTGCCGCTTTTTCTCGTTAAACGATATTGGAATGTACAATTAGATTAAAATAGGGAATGTTGGCGGATGTATCGATGTAACCATGAATTCAGGTCTATAATTACAGAATCATAAATAGAGAATTACAATGTAATCCAGTCTCTGCTAATGAATCTATTAATGCACCATTAGATGGAAAATTAATTAAGTACCCTACGAAGCATGCTCAAATAACACCGTGTTCCCGATTTGTGTAGGGGTGAATTAAACCAAATCCCGCCTTTGAATATAAATTTTTTAATTCCCCGCTTTTAATGCTTACCTGGCTTATTGTAGAGAGTTGTGACATAAATTTAAAAAGTGCTTCCATAAATATTAAAAATATTATTTAAAAAATATTAAATAACCAAGCTTAATCAATATTTTCTTAATAATTACATATTACTTTTATTTTTTAACATATTTATAAATTTCGTGATGGGCTTTTTCAGAAATTGAGAAATATTTTCAGATCTTTTTACCGTGGCTAACATTTAAATGTAGTCACATAGCTTTTATTTATTTTTGTAATAAATAAAAAAGTTTTATTAATGAAAAGCATTTTCCATTTTAAAAAGTGACAAAATTGTTAAATTTAAAAAGGTCAGTATAAATATATATGCAATCTGATACTATGAGATACACTTTTTAAACAAGATTTACATTCTTAGATTTACTTTTAAAGACAATGGGCTTTTCAACGTATTTTAATGCTTAAGAGAAACCTCAAGCGATAAATTAAAGTTATTGCGATGTAATTTATTTTAATAGTAAAAAATAATTATTGTACTTATTTGGAAAGTCCATACTTAGGGCAACGGACTTGGTTGTAACTTTACATAGACATTCTTTGATTGTATATAATATTATATAAAATACGTATCTCCGGAGTTTTGTCCAATAAGCCGAGTTAACGTCTATTAAATCAAAATATATGAGAAATTCTGATATTGATAAAAATTTAAATATTTCTTGTAATTTTTATACCGTAGATTTTATAGACCTCTATAGGCCATCATAATAAAAATAGTGGTTTCTATGAATATTTTAGCATAACCGTCATAAAAATAGATCATTTTATAAACGAAAACCAATATTAATATAACACTAAAAAAATTATTGAGTGATTCTATATCAGAGTAAACAGCTAACGGCAGACGACGGATGTTTAAAGTTTTCAATATAATACGATATTAAAAAGGCGGATTAATTAAAATAATTACACATTAGCTTATTGAATTGTTACACCGAAATTTGGATTAAAATATCTCTCAGTCGTTCGCACGGTCTGGAACATCTTCAGCTTCAACAAATTCCAAGCAACTAATGAATTTCATGCGTTCAAAGAGCATCGGCATAGTACAGAGCACTCGAATTACATAGATGTCGCCCATTCCTACAACGTACAAACAGATAGCAGCAATAACAATTGCTAAACTCGAGAGCTAAATTCGTTCCAGCGTCCACCCAATCGTTCCTGTACTACTGCACCCGAAACGAAATTTCCTTCCTCGCATCCAACTCACGAAGTACAAAAAGAGAGAGGCAAAAAAAAGCAACAACCAAGCCGGGCCGGAAAGAAAACAAAACTCAAAGAATCGGCGTATCGGACAAAAGTCAAGTGGCGCACGTGCACAGTGGGAAAAGCACCGTTTGCAACGCGACACACACACACACCCACACACACCCACATGCACGCATACATATGAACTCGAGTTGCAGCAGCATTTGGTCTCACGTGAGAGCAAAGGGTCCGTAAGGAGAAAGGTGGGGGAGTGAGAAGGGAGAGACAGTTAATGCTCGACCACTTTGTTTCATAAGCGAGAAGCAGCAGCAGCAGCCGGGGCTGCTGGGCTCTCGCTCTCCCATTAAGCTTGACTACGCTCATATCAACCAATGCCCGCTTCCAACCCTGTACATGGCCTCTCGTGCAGGCACGTACACCTACGCTGCGCGCCCTCTTCAACCGCCTTGCACTCCCTAACCCTACCACGTCCCCCGATCTCTCTCTCTCCCTCTCGCCCGTTGCTTTGTACGTTTAGCACTTACAACCGATAGGGAGAGAGAGAGAGAGAGGCTAAAGTCGTATATATATATATATATACAGTGTCTGTACTTTGCCGTGACACTATTGAGCACACAGTCCAGCGTAGAGCGTCGGAGAGTGACCTTTGTCAACATGTTCGGTCATTAGTGTTGCGCTTATATGGTAACCGCGACCAAAACAACCCGCCCGTATTTAAAGCTCATATGTGGGTGTATAAGAGGTGGAATATATATCGCTTCTGCACAAGAAATTCAATTTTTTTTTGTTGGACGAAGGATGGAAAATTTAATGGGGTGCAATGCGCGGACAAAATTTCTCGTGTCGATATTGATTCGCTGCTGCTGGTAGTGCAACGTTTTGAAGGGGTTGTCGATTCCTTGCGTATGTCGAGGACATTAAGGCACGAGCACGCGTTATGTGTTTTGTATTGTTATAAAAGTCTGCAGGTCACGCGTTAGCGTTTGCCAGATTATTCCGTTTTTACTTTTTGGATGCTGACTTGGCGAGAAAACGAATGGATAAATTATTTAGTTTGGATTGACGAGAAATTCCGCAGTGAGCTTTGTTGGTCCTTTGGGTATTACAATATGATATTCAATGCCTTTGAGCTGATTAAAATTATGCTTTGCTGAAATTGTATATACATCATTACGCGTATTATAATACACTATACAAATGATAATATTTAATGCATTTTAGTAGTTATAAGAGTTTATTAGTTCTATTAAAACTCTTACAATAGCATATCTTGAAAATAATTTTATCGTGAAATTAATGTACTAATAGGTTTCACCACTTTATGCACATTACGTTATGTCAACATCTGATATTGAATTTTATTTTGCCATACCTTCTCGATTGAACTGAAATAGAAGCAAATTTAAAGGAATAAACCATGCTAGTGACAATGCAAGAATAAATAATAGCAATTTGCAGTGTAAAGAACATGTTTAAATGCTGACAATGGTGAGAAGTATTTTCCAATGCTGTCCAAGCGGCTGCGCGCGCACAAACTGTCGAACAATGCAAGAAGAACAAACTGCTGACACGAGCAGACCCATCACTCCGATATCGACAGAATGAAGTGCTCGAGCTGCTGAACGAGTCGATTTTTCAAGTACCAGGAAACGCGTCCGTAAACAATTTCTAATTAGCCTCAATATCGAAATTTTGTCTTTGACAAATTTTCACTGCAATGTGCAGTTTGAATGCTATGTAATTGACCAGCTTTCATCGCGCGCGGTCACACACACACACGGTCGGCGATTGTTTAGCAGTTACAGCTAATTAGATCGTAGAACGATGAAATTTATGGTCGGGACATAATTTAAAATTTAATTTTACGGATTGCACTACTGTCATATTCAATTTCATGATTAAAGAAAGCAGCTACGACTTTGCGACCTGTAGAAATCGCCATTATGTGTATGCCGCGAAAGTGTAAAACTCATTCAACGAGGTTCATTTGTATTTTATTTAATTTATTCATACAGTCGCGTAATAATAATAATTTTGGCGTGCGCACAACGGCAAATGCTTATTGCGCTCTCAGTGCAAATATAAATTTTTGCAAGCGTCTACCGTGTCGTGTTGATGTATAAATTTAAAACAATATTTTACGACGCCAGACGTGAGCGAAATTACAAAAGGATTATAATACGCGAACGCTTTAACAATTCCTCGCGATAAAGGGATTTTTACGCCTTCTCGGTATAACAAAAGAAAAATTGATACCGGGTGAACTTAGCCGTAGCTGTGCAACGGCCGCATGGAAACTGTTCGCAAAAACAATACCAGCGATGATTCATTTTTTAAGCGAGGCGTAAACACTAATTGATACTGGCAGTGTAGGGAGCGGCGCGAAAAAGAAGACTCGGAAACAAAAGGAAAAATTGAATGAGCGAGCTAATAATGCGACCGCCGTGCGCGCGGCATGAAAAATGCATGCCATTCTTATTAAGCGCGTCACAGAGTCCAGAGAATCAACTGCATTTTGTAGGACACCAGCGTTACACAAAGAACAAGAGAGAAAGAGAGAGAGAGAGAGACAGAGAAAGAGTAGTAGATAAGTTTTAAGTGGGATTAATTGGAGCGAAGATTAAACACTTATCTTTTGTGATAAGTGAGTTACTTCTGTCCGCTGAGAAGTTTCGCATTTCGCAATAGTAGACGAGCGACAAAAGAACAGCCCCATCAGGAGTCGAGCCTGCAACAATTTGTTGAAACCGAATTACGTGCTGTGGCGGAAGCGGAGAAGGAATAGACCGCTGAAAATCGGCTGCGCATTTGTAATTACAATCCTCAGTAATTGCGCGCGACGATTAACCTTTCTTCCTTTTTAGGAGGACGGGGGAGGGTAGGAGAAATCCAATTGACTGCGCACCGCACGTCAAGCGTTGATAGTAGCTCATTCAAGCGTACACTTATAATTGCGCGGAATAATCTATTTACAATGTAAATATTAGCATGCACGATCGCCTCTCGTGAAATGCGACGCCTCGGCTTTATCTCCATAAAGAAGCGATGCGAATATTTGTTGACAGAAAAAAGAAGTATCTGTACCGAGGCTTTATTTGTTTTTTTTTTTTTCGTTTTTTTTTTATTCCATTGCAGCAACGCGTTATTATCGCGTAAACGCGAGTGCGCAAGTTTTGACAAAGCGTCAGTTCCCGCGTGAGGAAAATAAAAAATACATTCTCTTTTAATATGCATCATCCGAATAATGGAGATTGAAAAAAGCCAATTGTGAAATGCTCCGCACTCTTTTTTTTTAATTACTTCCTATTACGTTATCAAGAGCTGGCACATTCTATTTTCTCTCTCTCTCTACTCTCATCCTATACAATTTACCTAAAAAAAATAAGTTTAAAAGTAGCCCGGCGTATCCGGCCCATTTAGTTCGCGCGTAACTCTGTTTTTATATACGAGTCACAAATCTCTGCAATAATTGATAAACACGTAATAAATTTCTTTATCCCGCTTAGTGACTGAATAATGCATTTATCACGTGCGCGTTGCGATAATAGGATTCAAGTCTACCAAGTAAGAGAATAGCAAAAACAGTTATAAATTAGTTAATTATCTGCACAGGTGATTTAATTGTATTATTGATAATTTCCCATTATGGATCTATTTTCAGAACAGTATTAAAGCTTAGTATTTAATAGATGTGAGGTAAAATACTCGAAATGTATGAAATTCATAAATCTGCTTAATTATGTGCAATTTATGAACAATTGTTATTTATTATATGCAAATAATTTTATATGTATAAATTACTCCCTACCCTGGTAGAAAATTAATGAGTTTGGTTAACCGCTTAACCAGCTGTTAGCCAGTTTCGACTAGCCAGCATGTAGAGTTTCAAATCATCAAATGCTCAATGACCAGTCAAGACTAAACGTCAAAAGTAAACGAGAGTCGAGAGTAAATATAAGCATAACCTCAATATATTATGCCTTAAACGCCAACTTTTTAAGTTTAATTTATCAACTTAAATATGGTAATATGTATATTTATATGACCAATAATATTTATTTATATTATTAGACATCAATGTATCAGCTTAAAATGGAATAAATTATAATTAATCAGCAAATGTATCATTTTCAAACAGCCGAGTCCTTAGCCAGTTTGTGTTTCCAAACTGTGGCGAAATAGACAGGGTTATTCGTCTGATAGACGGGTAAACTCGCTTAAAAACTTGTGAATATAACCGGAACTAGCTGGTCGTTAACTCGGCTAAATTTCTACCAGGTTACTTTAATTTTCTCGAATTTAAATCGCAAAAAGATTGACTCATAGGTTTATGAATAACATATTTCCCTTTCTATTTCATCTCTTTGGTAAATAACCAATTTATTACTTACTTCTCGGTATTTTTACGAAAATCCTACTGATAATTTCATCAACCAAACGTGCATATGTAAACTTTTCCCTGCACAAATAGTGCTTTCGCAGCTCCATTACGCTCCTCGCGAAAAGAAGCACGCAAACCATTCCCGCCTCCAAAATAGATTCCTCACTCCACGTTCACATTAGCCAATCAATGAATCCGCGCGAGCTTCTCTGTACGAACATCCTAAGCCTCCGAGCGAACAAGACAAATCCCATACTATAGGTATATAACTACACTGCAAATTCAAGTGTGTTAAAGTACACGGTTGTCACAGATTTTACCCACTAGGAAGTAAAAAACATCACCCATCAGGCATTCCAGCGCGATACATTATTAAGTGCTCAAATCTGCCGAGTCAGCTCGTAAAAACAGTCGAAAAATCAATGCCCTACCAACAGCGCCAGAGTAAATATGCTTACACACACACACACGCACACAGAGGTGCAGGTGCACGAGCGCACACAATCAATGCATAAAACTATAGCGTGATGGACGGACGTTTGCTCGAAAGCATCGGCGGCGGCACACTGCATGATCAAATACGATAATGAAGTGGCTCGTTTATACGAGGCTGCCGATCCCAGGCTATATACACGAAGCGTCAAGTGTAGTTCCAGCAACGCCGCTGAAGCTCGCACATAACTCAAATCAAACATTAGCGCCCGAGCGAGTGTACACGTCTATATATATACGCGGCGAAAGCTCTGTGTCGTTACAATCCTGACTTTACACAAACGCACGGATGGCACGCGAGTGTATGACGAGATGATTTCTCCAGAGGCGTGGCATATGACTATTCGGATCACGGAGCGCCGCGCAGGACGGCGTCTTTTCCAAAAGTGCCGCGCGTGTTGCAAGCGCACATCGATCGGACGCGCGTGTATTACAGCTGCTGTTGGACACACTGCGGGTGATCTCTCGCGCGGTAGCCTAGGTGATTTCGAGAGGCGCGCCTCGGTCTTTGCTGCGAATCCGATCTTCCTCTCGACTTTTAGCACCAGTTTTACCCTCATAGAATATTCTATTGAGGATAGGCGGATAGGAGTTTTCGAAACTTCCGTGGATATTATCTGCGGCCCAAAGCTGAAAAATTGGAGAATGTTGGATATATACCTAGCATCGCGAGGAGAGATTTAAAATTTATCAAAATTGCCTACAACAACACAGCTATACGCCAAAGCTGTAAACAACATTAAAACAGCAAGAAGGGAAATAGTGGATTTAACAGAGTAAAATCTTTTCAAATCCATCCTGCATTTAGCGTAACGCACCGCGCATTTATACAAGAATCGAATACCATACGGACTCGTATCGAAAATAATGGATGGATAAAGTGGAGAATCCCCGAGCGCATCTTAGGATCTGAAAAACAAAACGTTTCTCAAACGAATATATAGATAGGTGTACGCAGATTTCTACGTGAATAATGCGCGAATTTAACGCGCGCGTCGAGTTCGATACTCTGAAAGGCGATTACAGAAGAGAAGCGAGAGCGAAGAGATGAAACGTGCCTCGTTATTTCACATCCCCCTTTTTATATTCCCCGTACGCACACATCATGCGCGCATATATGTATAGGCTCGCAAGAAACGTTATTCCATGGAGAAGCGAGCAGCAGTAGCAGCGGCGCGGCGGATCCAGCGCTTAACAGCCCTCCATCAGATATTGCGCCTCTTCCATTAGCGAGCACTCGCATAGCACACAATTTACGTAAAAAACTGGTCTGCGTGTATGCGCGGGAGAGAGAGACAAACAGCGAGACTTTATATCGCGGCCTCCCGTTTTATATCGTCCACCAGCAGCAGCAGCAGCAGCAACGCCATGCGACTTGTGCGTGCTCGCGCAAAAACGTTAATATCCCGCGGATTTCATGTGCTGAGAGAGAGAGAGAGAGAGAGAGAGAGAGAACCCCCGTCACTCGATGCGCATTCACGAACGCGTGAGACCGAGGCTTGTGCCAGGGATTGACGGCCTCTACACTCAATGAAATTTGGCAAGCGAGCGTATGCGAACACAGGCTTGTGTGATTATAGGGACATGCAGCTGTAGTTTTAAGGTTTTATTTGCTGGTGGTTTTTTTTTTTTTGTTAGATTTGCAACGTTTTGGAATGTGAGACGATGCTTTTTTAAAAAGATTTTTTATCGATTCGGGAGAGAAAATTTGATGTCCGATTCGCATTGTTATGAGGGCTGGACGAATTGATGAATCTCTCCTATCGACGTATAATACAAAACTCCCACTCGCTTATATAGTCGCATCCGTTGATCGTCACAATGCAAAGGGTACATATAAAACTTTCTGTTTTTTAATGTTTCCATATACGCGTATACAAACCGTTTAACTAGAGAAAAATCATGTAAAATTCCATTACTATTAAAAAGGCCGTAGGCATTTCCTTCAAGTTAAAAGCCCCGATTGATTGATAGATATTGGTCGTGAATTTTTTAATACTCGCGCACCAGCTTTCGTATTCAACAAGGGTCGAAGCACAGAAGAGAGCAGAGCCTTCAGCCTATAAAAAAGCGGCTTCTTTTAAAGTTAACAACCCGCCGCTGGTTATCCCTCGACGTTCATTTTTTATTCCTAATAATCAACTGATCGAATGGAAAATAGAAAAGAAAAAAAGAGAAAAATTGGAAAATGTTTATAAATAGATGTTCGTGTAATTGGGTGAACAACTTTTTATAGCTTTGTAACGTTTTCTAAATACATCAAAATAGAATTTTCAATTTATTATATTTTTCTGCAGAGCAAAAAAATTATTAATGTTACACTGAGAAAAATGTTGATTAAACTCTCCTCGAAATTTTCCACAAAAATTTACAGTACAACATAGTGACTAAAATCCGATTTGCTTTTTTAGGAAAAAATTACCGGGAGTTCTGTAAAAAATCTGTCTATTCTACCGTTCTGAGGTACTTACTGCAAATATATTTACACGTTGTATTCTTATTTAGACTAGGAGCCAGATAGAATTCCGTGGACAATCAGAGTGCCACGGCTCCGACCAAGTTATCTTTAAGTATTTTCACCACATAAATCCAAAAATATTGGTCGGAATGTCTCAAAGTGGTCAATTTAATTGTTATTAACAAAGTAATTGTTTAAATGGCTGTAAAAACTTTATTATTATAGATGGTTAGATTTTTAATGAGTTAAAAGATGCAGTTTTTCAGCTTAAAAACCTACCACGGGGAGAAATTGGTTTAACTTTTGAGTCATTTTGACTGATGATTTTTTTCGGTGATAGAGTGAATGATAAATATTATATAGATATATATATATAGTATTATTTTCCGAATTTCCATTGACAAACTATGCAAAACGCTGATAAAAAAACCTCCAACTGTTTTTACATTTTTGTACTCATATACCGTTCACTTTTATCAGGTAAAAGTACTTTTTTAGAAATTTAAAATAAAAAATTTGGAATCTAACCTTTTTAATCCATCGCAGAGAATATCGAAAATTAATAATTCCATGTATACGAGCTTTTTGTTCAACGAGTCTGACAGAACTTGCATATACGACGTTTAAAAAATATTGAAAAGAACTTTTTTCCGGAATGTAATGTAACTGACGCGTAAAACAACACTCCAATATTTGAAGTGCAAAAAATAGGACTGCAGCACGCAGATACGATAAAATCAAACACGGCAATAACGATGAAATCAGTTGTTTACTTTAAAGCTTCGCGTTCGGGTACAATAACGACACGGCCAAAAATACAAATTCTGTTGTTTATAAGGCTGCTGTTAAGGTATCGACTTTCGATGGGTACACGTACTACAATATCACAAAAGCAACCAGTGCCGCTGTTAATAACATGTTTCCTGTATTAATCAAGTGGTAATGTTATATGCGCTTGTATATGTGATGTGCGATGAAGTTATTAGCAATAACGGAGTTATTTTTGAAAAATCGAATCTTTTTATTCAAATTAAAAAGCACACTATACAGCCAAGTGTGTAAAAGTACACGTTTTTTTTTTTACTGATTTTACACACTAGGAAGTGCATTGCCTATGTTTAATATGAATAACTTACATCCAGGCGAGTAAAATCCGTGACACAAACATGTCACTTTAACACATTTGGATTTACCGTGCAAGTGGACTATTTCTTATTCTATGCTCATCAATACGTCTGGAAAAAAGTTCTCCAATACATATCTTTCATTAATTCAACTGTTAGCATCAATGGACTATTTTGCAATATTTAAATGCAAAAATTCGTCCATTGGTAGTGGAATTTAAAAATACTTAATTAATATTCACTTTCAACCTCGACAAAAATCTCGCTCTTTCTCTCACACTTATTATTTGTACGAACACGAGCGACATCTTAACATTTTTATTTCAAATTAAAATCGCTTTAGGGTGGAAACTACGAGGAGCAAGAAAAAACAAAAAGTTTAGAAAGATAAAGGGAAGCGAAGGAGAATAAATGAGAAGCAGCGAAGTCCGTTGTCTGCGTCAATAAAACAAGTCAGCAAAGCGTCGCATAATGAAGTATGGAAAGAGAGGGTGAAGCTGAAAAATCACCGTTTCCTCTCGTTCTCGAGCCGCGAAACTTTTCAGCTTGTCGACTCAACGGTGGCGCTGGCTGGCATTATATAGGTATTTGAATTCAAATTGCTCGCGATCTCTTTGCCCGAAAGCGAGCCCCTTTTCGATTTTCCATCTGGCACAACTCGTAAGGACGCCGCTATACATATCCTGTCACTCCATTATACTCATAGATATTCAACGGTAAATAAATAGCGTGAAAATAATATATGAACAGATTTACTCGGTTTCGTCTGTTTTACAAGTCAATCATTCGTAGGAATTGAACTATTGTACAGAACGTGGTATAATATAATAAATAATCACATCAAAAGTGAGGAAAATTCATGCAAATTCATTTTTTATTTTTGATCTTATAACTGCGATAATATAAAATGATTTACAACACATGAAAGAAATATACCGAAGTCCTAGTATTTCTCCGAATTGTTACTCGACTATAGTAAATTTCAATCCACATTATTCTTTTATCCTTCAAAAAAAAAGAGCAAGTCTCAGATCTCTCTCTTACACGTGAATAAATGAGTTAATATTTACAGTTTGAAAAATCTACAGCGTATACATGAGATTGGTATTATTCTGTATTGCATCGGTAAATATTTACCCTATCAAAATGGAAAATAATCAAGCTCGCTTCTTCGCATATACCTTTTTTCCATGATATAGGTATTATCGATCAACGCATTTACTACCGACAGAGATGAAGCTTTGAAGTGATAAAAAGAATATTATTCTAAAAATGCTTAATAGTACATTGCCCTGTATTTAGTGCAGAAAATAGGCTATTCCATGAGTGGAAAACTTGCAACATGAGACGTAGGCAAATATACGAGCTGAAGGTGATATATTTTAATCAAGGGACTTTATTAAATAAACATTAAAGTAAAAAACATTTTACAATTGTGTATGATTTTGCATATTTATTAAATCAACGCGGATTTTTCGACTGCATTGGTACAACTACAAAACTTTTAACACAACATACAACCCTTTACAGTGCGTAAACGAAATAGATCCTTTCTTACTGCGTGCAGCTGACATATCGTACAAGCATCGATATATATACATTGGAATAAATAATTAAGTTTTTTTTCTCAGTGTAAAACCCATGGAATCATAAATTATCGACTTGAATTTGTGCGCTGGAAAGGGAAATGTTACAATACACATCTAAAATTCATAGAAACTAATAACCAAACTCGACTTGACAAAATCTGTTGTTCTGACATTACAAACCTTCTCAAAGTCAACTAACTATACACTAAAATCTCATAACAAAACAGTGCAACTTCTCCACCGATAAATAATCAGCAAAAACACGAGCTATCCAAGAATCCTTACCGTTCGTTTAGATCGAAAAGCGTCATTCGAAGCACTGTAGTCCATTTGCAAAAGAGTCACTTGTTTGACCGCTATCTGAAAGGAGGTGAACCGCGAGTGCTTAATAGTGGGGACTATGCGCACCGTTAGCGCCTCGTTAGTCCGAGTGTATACACCGGTCGCAGCGCCAAGAATCCCAGGCGTAGGGTCCCAGATAATGCACGGGTGGACCGGTGGGCGTTTAATGTCGGTCCTGAAAGAAAGATACTGCTGCTCATCTATCGATCTTGGTATAGGACTTTACAGCCTCGGCTACTTTTTGCTGATGCACAGAGAAAGAGAGAGAGAGAGAGAAAGAGAGAGAGAAGCGCAGTAGCGTTTTAGTCAAATTGAAGCGTTGTTCAGCGAAATGAGCTGCTGCTGCTGTGGCACATCGACTTTATCTCGCTGCAAGCCAAACGCTACTTATAGTCTGCTTTTCTTTTTATGGACTCCTATAGAATCGCAATAAAAAGTAAGACCTTTGACGACGGCCATTTGCAAAATTAAATCTCGTTAGCGGTACCGCTGAATTACATAGCCTTCGACGCCCCCAGCAATATTATACTGCAGCTTTGATATATAAATTCTCTCTCTCTCTCTCTCTCTCTCTCGAACCCCTATATGCGCACGAGTACGCGATTGGGCTGGATCGCATGGAGCCGAAGACAATCAGGTACTACGATTTCAAGCACTATGACCTGAATCGCCTTTCTCATGAATTGCCTTGCGTTATCGAATTTATTAAAATTTGATGTTGGCGGAGACTTGAATATATCATGCTTAGTCCAGAACTTCAATGATACCATGTTGCTGCAATTCGACCTCCTGACACCTTTCAGGTCACATGTTATTACGAAGCCATTCGCACCTTGGATCACGTCAGACCTGAAACGTCTTTGCAGAGAGCGCGATTTATTATATAGAAAAGCAAAGCAAGCGAGCTCACTAGCCCTATTAAGGAGGTTCATCAGCTTTAGAATTAACGTACAGATTTTGATGAAATTATAAATTTAAGTTTATTATTATATATTAAACAACATGTTAAATTTTTAAGTTGTTTAGTACCCTTACTAATGAGATATCAATAAAATAAACTTTTGCAATTTAATATTGAGTCTTATGTAAAGTTGCATTTTTCTAGACTGTTAACTTGAACTGTATAGTTATTAACGACCAATTTACAGAAAAACTTTTACACGACGTAAAAGAATATTTAGCGATTATTTTGAGACCTTGTATAACTCGCTAGCTTAACTATAAAACTTATAATTTATATGTTTTTTGTATAAAATTGATAAGCTTGAGCAGAATAACCTCCATTATTTAAGATAGCGGCAACTTCGCATTTTTTGACACAGCGAACGTTGTTTGAAATTAATACATACAATATTTAACTATATAATAATCTGATAAAATAACGTTAATCGAAAATGTTAATTAGGTTAGTAAATAGAACGCTTATTTGGAGGCTCTAGAATAGGGAAGGTGTTACCAAAGACAAAGATACAGTAGTTACAAGCTTCTTTGATGTAAATGAATTGAACCAGTACTATTCAGATACTGTGAGTGCCCATCCTCCATGCTCGTATTGTCATCTCGACGGTATATTAAGCAAAAATTGCGATGATGACGACATTAAATTTAAGTTCGAGCCACTATCAGCTTCCGAGATATCAGCAGCAGTGTACTCACTAATGAATAAGTCCCATGGTCAAAGTCCAGACGGCTTACCTTTAAAGCACTTGATCAAAATTTTTACGACACTGCTTCCTTTTATAACGAAGATCTGCAGTCATAGCCTTGCTACACACTACTACCCTGCACCTTGGAAAAAGGCCTTCATAATTCCACTTAACAAATGCTGCTCTCTCTCGCTTCACTGTCGGATACTCGGCCTATCGCTAACCTCCCACATCTCGCCAAGATATTTGATAAGTGCATCGCGATGCAAATAATGAATTATATCGAATCAAATAATTTGCTACTACCCTTTCAGTTTTGCTTTCGCTCGGAATATAGTACACAGACTGCGCTGCTTCATCTGATGGATAGCATTAGGACGGGTATCGAGCAGGGCCTGGTTACTACGCTTCTTTCGTTCGATTACCGAAAGGCCTTCGATTCTATCAGTCATGATGCTCTGCTTCAGGCTCTGAGAGATCTCGGGTTTTCATCGGGAGCCTTGCGATGGGTTCACTCCTACATCAGTGAGCGTATGCAGGCCGTGATCGGCGATAAAGACGATATTTCCGAGTTCCTTACGGTAACATCGGGTGTGTCTCAGGGCTCTTCACAAGGTCCTATATTTCTTTTGGCATTAATGAATTCTCTTCCAAACTGCCTGTAATTCTGTAAATTTTCTTATATTCTTTTTGCTGATGACCTGCAGTCCTATAATCAATGACCACCTAACTTACACTCCGCGGAGAATTCGCATATGAATGAGGACGCGTCGTCTCTTCTCCATTGGTCACGAGTTCATGTAGGCCTAGAGTTGACTCCCAGCAAGATTAAGGCGATGATTTTCGGCAACAGACCCAACCTACAGTATATCTTCGAACAAGATATAGCCCCTATTTTTGTAAATGGTTAAAAAATTGATACCGTGTCTCAAATAAAGATCCTTGGAATGACTCTTTCGTCGGACTTATCGTGGATTTCCCATATTTCCTCTATATCATTCAAAGTTCATGGTGTTCTACACAAATTGCGATATAAGGGTTGGTTACTTTCCCAGGAGACTAAGACAATGTTTGTCGAAGCCTTGGTCCTTCCTCATATCGATTATGGCTGCCTATTGTCTGATGACATGCCTGCGCATTTGGATATCAAGGTGCAACGATTCGTGAACGTGGGTATTAGATATATATTTAGCCTGAGGCGAGACGTATCCATTACTCCATATCGAAACCAATTAAATTGGCTCCTCGCTAAAAAGAGGCGTAAACTTCTCCCAGGATGCTTTATTTATAAAACTCTCAAATCGGAACGACCTGCGTTTTTATGCAAGGGTCTACAAGCTATGTTCAGAGATGTGCGTAGGTCGACTCAGTTACTAAATCCAGAAATTATCATTCCGAATAGTTGAACATCCGCTTACCAAAACTCTTTTTTGGTGACAGCTGCAGAATTGTGGAGCGCTTTACCGCTTAAGGACGCTCAGTCTCAGGCGATATTTCGAAATATTTTTTATGGGCGTCTTCGCGATTCGGAAACTGCAAATGAAATGTAAATGCGCACGAAAACACAAATGTGATCTATTGTCTGATATGGTTTGTATTATAACAGTTTTGTAGTAAAGTTTACGTAAATTATTCTTGTTCTCACATGTCCATCATTAAATTAGTCTTTGTTTATGTGCAATATACCGTTACGTTACACTATTATTGAAATATTTTACATGTTACATTATAAAATTTTAATTTGTATATTTATTTTTGCGTCATTCGGCCATGTAATAAAGCAATCAATCAAATCAATCAATCTCTCTCTCTCTCTCTCTCTCTCTCTCTCTCTCTCTCTCTCTGTCTTTCTCTATATATCTTACTGCACGAGTTTACGTAGAGGAAATAACGGAAACCCTCAATGCAGAACCGCAAGTTATACGCGGAGAATCCGTCATACAGCAACGCGATCATATCGAGTTTAATCGCGCTAGCTAGCTTTTATTCTCCTTCTCCCTTTCGCTCTCACGATTTTCCAACGAGGAGCGATCTGGAGTGGTTTCGATGTCGAGAGATGGAACGTGAATATGGCAGCTGCAATAGCAGCAAAAAAACACGTAACAACAGAAACAGAGAGGTAAAAAGTGAAGAATAAAACGAGGAAATAGAAGGCAGAGAGAGGGAGAGCGAGAGACAAGGGAGAGAGAGAGAGAGAAAGCATAGACAGGCAGAGTTTGGACGGAATGCCTATTGTTTCGCGTAGCTCGCGCCACATATATAACTACATAGTTCAAAGAGGATTTGTTGCATCGACAATAACGCATTTTTCTGCTAAATACGTAGGAAAAAAAGGATGAGTTTGGAAACAACAAAGTCAAAATAATCGCGTTTAAATTCCCTTCTCTCCCCCTCTCTCTCTCTCTCTCTCTCTCTCTCTCTCTCTCTCTCTCTCTCTCTCTCTCTCTCTCTCACTCTATCTCTCTACGAAGAAGGACGAAACATGTTCCATTCCCTGTACGTGTTACAGCTTTAAATAAAATAGGAAGCAGCGGATATACGCGTCGCTCGCTGTTAACTCACAACGAGTTGGTACACTTTGCTGTTGCGGGATTTCGTCCATTACGAACAATAGGCTAGAACATTTTCGATTGATTATCGAATTTACCTATAATAAGAGCGGCTCACGTACCGTATATATAAGCGCGGAACGCTAATGAAGCTCAGAGGAAAATTCTCCGTCGGAGGGAAAAATAATAAAAATGTACCACGGCGGAACGTGTAAATAAGCGCGCACTTTCTGGTACAATTATTTTTAATTATATTTGAGCAGCACCAAGTCCTCGGCGTACACGATAAATCAGTAAATGCAGCGAATGCACGCCTCCCAGACCCCCGAAAATCGCTGATAAGCACATTGTTACTCCGGTTATTTATTAAACGCGATAAAACGCCAGATTATTTGCCATTGTATTAATGAAGCACGGCCATTTAAGCAATTAAAATTTTAAAATTGACAAAATAATAATGATAAATTAAAATGATAACGGGCCGTTAAGTCAACCTAATATTCGAGAGCGGCTTATAAATCGGGATTACGTTGTTGTTTAGTACAATAAATTTATTTCTTAATATGATTACTTTAATTCATCTTTAATATTTTATTATAAATTTCTTGATTACAGATGAATCCTTTATAGATCTGCACCCAATGTACTCGTATTTATCGAGATTCCAAGCAATAATCCATAGCCATATCATGTTTCCTAATTAGGGATTTACATAAATTTGTTCAGATTATAAATTATTTTAAGTTTAGTAGTGTGAATCTGATGCATTTCTATGAATGCACGGCGATGTTATCTACAATTGTCGAATTTTATCTAAGAAAACAAATAGTCATATTTAAATATTTATAAATTAACAAAATGAAAAACAAAATATTTCACTGAAACTTGCGCATAACTAAATGTATCATTCCGATGGAAGCTATTTTTAATTAGCGCCCAGCAAACCTGGTAATTAAAATGCCATTCTAATTAAAATAGCAGAAACAATTTTCGTGACCACAGAAGAAACAGTAAAATAAACGAAAAAAAAAGTAGAAACGAGAGGAGATAACGCTGAAGACATCTCTCAAAAGCCACAGTCATCAAACGCGCAAATTTAATTAAATATATTCATTTTCGAAACTTCCACTTCAAAGCCGTGCAAATGCCCCCCACCCGTGCCACGAAAATACTCGTACCAAATATCATATCTCTCGAGAAGATATGCGCTTCGCGTTAAACCGTTCACTTCCCATACACCGAGATAAAATTTTCATAATATTCCAAGCCCAAACGTAGAAAAGTAATAGTACGTATAATAATAATAAGAGCAGCACGTTAAGTGTTCCGTACTTATATATATATATATATATGTAATGCACCAGCGGTGAGTTAATGAAATTGGGTAAACTGTCTTATTAATAAATAAAAGGCCTCGTTCCCTCGGTGCAGAGGGAAAAAACATTCTCGACCAAACAGAAAAGTTCTCGAGTGGCTGCGCGGCGGTCCGCTCTTGAAACTGCTGCTGCTGCTGCTACTGCTTCTTCACTTTTTCAGCTGCATAAGGGAACGACCCGAGAGGGGAGGGAGAAGCGAGTAAAAATAGGTATAACGAGCGCACGAATGGTAAAATAGCACAGGGTGTATGGTGCACGTGCAGGATCGAAACTTTCAGGATTTCCAGATCCAGTATATAAGGCATTGCGCGTGTGTATAATATACGCTGTAATCGAGGAGAGGCCATGTGCTATTCTCTCGGCTGCTGCTACTGTGTTGTGCTCCTGAACAATGTGTACACTGCCCTGGCCTGAAACAATAACGAATTTTACGAAATTTGGTTGCGAGCTTTCTGTGTAATTAAATGATGATAGCTGCTACTCCTGCTTCTGCTGCTGCTGCTGCTGTTGCTCCTGTTGTTGCTAGAATAAGGGTAGCGGCAAAGTTTTGGTATTTATTTCTGTATCAGTCTATGTGCTAACCGGCAAAAGCACCTGATCCTACTCGACCTACTAAAACTTTGTATTTTGCACGCACGAATAAAGCATAAGTCTTTCTTTCGAATGCAGTTCCTTTTTATCACTGTAAAAACTTAAATTAACTGTAAAGTTGGAAGGTCATGCGAATTACTTTTTATTCAAATAACTTTTTATTTACAAAAGAATATATTCGAATGTAATCAAACGCTGGGTTCTTTAAATACGACATACAATTGGAAATGGTTATGATGCAGATGAGAGAGAACTTCAAATAAAAATGCTTATACTTTGTCTGATTCTGGATGAAATATACTCGCACAAAATTTTTAGGATGGTTTGAAATGTCCAATGGAACTATATCATACCATAATTAGTGAAAATGTAAATGAAACATTTCGCACCGCGCGCTTAATTCAAAATATCCTAGAACTTTGCTCCACCAATTTATTCTTTCTGGGATCCTATACGCGTATGAATTTCCGAATATGTATGCATGTAATAAAGCGGTCATATTCGGCTAGTTCCTCCTCCTCCCCCCCTATAAATAGAAACGTACACGTCGAAAAAGAAGCAACAGCAACAACAACAACCACGAGCTTTCAAAAGCTCGGACGTTGACTATTATATAGAAGGACTCGTGCGCAACAATATCTCTCCCGCGAATGTATATATGCATTCGTATACACTCGCGCGGTGGCTGCGATAATTTATTTTCTTTATACAATTCCGTCGGTACAATGCGCAGGGCATGAAATATGCGCAGCATAGCCTTTCTCGCCCCCTCTCTCTCTCTCTCTTTCTCTCTCTCCCTCTCTCTCTTTCTCTCTCTCTCTCTCTCTCTCCCTCTCTCTCTCTCTCCCTCTCTCTCACTCTTTCCCTCGGCACACGGCCTTTATGAGCGTCGCCATTTCACGAGAGCAACGAAAGAGCGCACATTGTGTTTCCATGTGTGTCTCTATATGCGGAGAAGTGGACGGTTTCGAAGATGCACACTAGCACTAAGCCCGAGTGGAAAATTACTATCAAAAGAATCTGTTATAATGCGCGTATTCATCTGTCGTTATTATATGGCACGATGATCATACGTGGAGGAAGAGAAGCTCGGTAAACCCGAAAATTTAAGCTTCGTGGAGTTCAAAAATGACTTACATACATCGTAATAAAAAAAATACCATTAATTGCGGAATCGTTAGCAACGTTAGCAACCGCAAGTAAAACTAGCGCGCTACTCGGTCTTAGAGCTATTTTATACAATGCATTATATGATACAGCTTGTTGCTCTTGAATTATACAGATGTTGTATCATGCACCTGATTTCGCTTGAAAATAGCCACTACGAGGAATAGGAACCAGCCGAAATTCGCGTGAAAGTAACCGAAAAAACAAATTAATTATGTATTAAATTATTAATTAATTATTAATTACTGCGAATTAAGTAATAATTCAATTATGTACATACCCCGCAGTTA
The DNA here is from genome assembly GCA_900490015.1 of Megastigmus stigmatizans. Classification (NCBI taxonomy): domain Eukaryota; kingdom Metazoa; phylum Arthropoda; class Insecta; order Hymenoptera; family Megastigmidae; genus Megastigmus; species Megastigmus stigmatizans. Next base: position 56,086 of record UELV01088847.1, read on the forward strand.
AACTGTATTCGATTCACATTGGTTTCATATCGTAATAGTATGCAGCTGGTGAGAAATCCGTATATTCATACATTTCACGGTCTATGAAGTAATCTATTATTTATAAAAAAAAAATGAAATCACCCGTAGTTTTTTTTACTCGCGGTTGCTAACATTTCTAATGATTCCACAATTAATAGTATTTTTTTCATTACGATATATGCAAGTCATTTTCGGACTTCGCGGAGCAGAAAATTTATAACTATGGTGGCGCTGATAAAGACTGAATTTACTCGCACGAATTAGAACATTTAATGGTTATTAAACGGCACGTACCCTCTTTCTCTCTCTCTTCCTCCCTTGCTTGCTTTAATGAGGTGCGCAGGGGCCATGCAGAATTTGCTTTATTCGTAGACGCATTGTTTGAAAATGACTAAGTATTGCGCAATGAATCGTGCGTTATCATTCGACGCATGCAAATGTGTGAAAGTAGAAGCTTTTCAAGAATTCGTACGAATACTACTCATTTTACAAAATAATTATTCCATTAATATTGATATACATAAAATACAGTAAAAATAGATTTAAATTTTTGAACATTTTTTATAAGCGTGTGGGATAACCATAAAAAAAATTTATAGTTTCATGGTGATTTTAATGAAAATAACGAAATTCAATAAACAAAGGAAAATACTTCCTATTGAGAGTTTAATAGCCTTCATTCCAAATATCTTTTGAAAACTCACGTTTTTCCATGTTTACTGATAGTAGATATAAATCGATGTATTACAAAGGAAAATACCTAGATAAAATTCCTATTAACCATTATAATTTCAAGTTCCAATCGATCCCAACTTAGCGTCTACAGTTTGTAACAAAACATCAAACAGGCAGGAACGAAACTACAATAATTTTCCTCGCCACAAACACCATACATCAATGAACGACTTGGAAAAGAGCACGTTAACCCACATAAATATTTCGAAGCGCACCAAAGAGGTATTGTTCCTTTTCCCCGACCAGGGAATTCGGAACACATGGGAATATACATATATCCTAGATGTAGAGACGCGAGCAAACGAGGCAAATTTGCAAAGGAAAAAAAAGAAAGAAAGAAAGATGAATTACGCAGGCGCGCGTACGCATGAAGGGATGCGTCGCAAAACATAGGCTGTATCTGCAACGTATAAGCGAACGCGTGAAGGATGAAAGGGACATGGGTTCGGGGGAGAGATTCGCCGCCTCTCTTTCTCTCTCTCTCTCTCTCTCTCGCTTCCAGCGCTATAAAGCTCTCCCGAAGGAGTTGTCTCGTTTAGCTAGGGAAGCCGGAACGCGTACAACAGCTCAAACCCCGTGCCTGTACCCGTGTACACGGACGCAAACTTGGTTGAAAGTTGGGTAAAGCCGAGCGCGGTAAAGGCCGAGGTATATAGTTAGCCGGTGGCTGATAATAACACACGGGTCATCTTTCGACACTGGCACTTTGTCAATGAGCGCCGCCACCGCCGCCGTGGTCGCGTCTTCCTTCCTTGCATTTTCGCGCTGGACAGCGGCGAGAGAGAGGGAAGACGTGTGGGATTTACGGGCGGCGATGATTCATGGCCACCCTACGGTATTGAAGTAAAGTTTGCCCGAACGGGGAGGGGGGGGGAGAGGGGATGAGAATTTTCGCATGCAAATTGGCCTCCTTATGCCGACTGAGAGCCATAACTTAAGCCCCGATAGCCTTATTTATTGCTCCCCTCGCGCTGTTTCTTCTCTCTATGTATGTGCATGTGTGTATGGACAATTTTTGTATCGGAGCTTTCAACGTCTCTGGTAATGGATGCGCTTTGCCTATTTTGTTGCAGGAGCTGCGGAGGAGGAAGGAGATTGGGGGCTGCTTCTTCTACTTATTCTCTGGAAAGCAGCCGCGCCTGAATGAGAGCAATCCGAGAATTTCTCGCGAAACATCGCAAGAGGTGAGCTTCTATACTTTCTTTCTCTCTAGTTCTTGTACCGAGAGCCACAAAAACTTTGATATTTAGTAATGGTTCAACGTTTTATCACAACTTAATCTTTAATATTCTTTTTATTTATCCATTCGGCAGTGTTTGTATCTATCTAATCTCGATTTTTTTATCAATTTATCATTTAAGTTCGTATTTATATATATAATTGACATAATACAATGACTCTTTCATGAATTATTTATAATTATTCTAACAAGGGTACCTCATGATTTACTGCCTCATGAATTCGCACGAGTTGTATATTCTCTTTCTTGAAATAATAATAGCATTATTACCGTACCACTTTCGCCACGAAGAGCACAGTTCGTGTATAATGTAACGCTGCATTTATTGTAGATGAGTTGTTTACGGGCTTGCGAGCTATTCTTAATTGAATTTTTAAACGACTTCAGGTTTTTCAAACGGTGCTTACCTCCTCGCCTGCATCTTTTACGTGCCATGAGACTTGTCCCTTTAAATTTTCAAGTTTCAAGATTGTCATTTCATTACACATGTATGGGACAAAGTGGACATGGAACCAACTCGGTGTAAATAAGAAATAAAGATGGCGTTTCGCGTTTTAAAACGTTCAATTTAACTATACATTGTTAAAGTAAAGTATATATAGATGTACAGCAGTTTTGCATTTATTTTCAGTTATTTGGAGTTTCACGTGGTAAATACATATTTAGTGAATTGTTGAATCCCAGAGTGGGTCGAAGTGAGAGAGGGTAAATAAATAAAATGTTCAATACGCATTAACAAACCTTGTGTACAGTTGTATATAATAGTAAGTGAGTTCAGTTGTAATTGAGTGTAACTATACATTGCGTTTAATTTTCAAAAAATAAGACATTGAAGAGTGGATATGTGTGTAAGAAAAAAGCATTAATTCGACGAGGAACCAATGTAAAAATTAACGACACATCCATATAAAATGCACCAATGCGATCTCACGATTATTTTTATTTTTTCGTGATGTTATTATATCGTTTCGGCATTTCAAGTCAATTACTAGGTTGTTAAAACTCACTCTTTTGTTTATACAAGCGAAACTAATTAGAACAAATGCATTCGCAATTTTTACTCCCATGTTTAATACGAAATTCGTCGATTGGCTCGTTTCGGCCAACTGAAATATAGACGTCGAAACTTAATTGAGAGGAACGTTTGGTAAACTTGCAAATGATATACATGCTCTGTTCAATAATAACTTATCTGGGGATTTTATTCGAGAGGTAAATGATTTGTTAAACGAACCCGTTGATTGAAATTCACATCGATTCCCCAAATGAATTACCTACTTCCCTATTTGAAATGGTAAATTTCAACATTTTGTTTTACAATTCAAATTGTTGAGTATAAGTGGTTGAATTTAACACTTTTATAACATTTCAATTATACAAGCTTACACATTTAGAGAAACAAACATTCCGTTTACATAAACGTTATTTTATGATAATTTACCGACGGAAGAATTCGACCAAAAAAGATATATTAATATTATAGTACACAATCTTTGACTGGTATACGATTAGTACATGAGTCATTCATAATATATATATATATATTATAATTGATATGGTACAGACATACATATTTATTTAAACGAAACGTTTACTTCTTGTATAATGAATTATACATATACTTAGCTCCAATTGAATTTTCGAAAAATTCGTAATACATTACAAATCTCATATTTCAAATTAAGAGAAAAAGAAACTTTTTGCAGAACGATCAAGCGCATCGTCTCAACAGCATGGATAAGACGGAGGCAAGTAAAAGCGAAAAATGTTGAGACCGTGGAATAAGAACAAAAAGCGGCGTTGATTCTACAAAGTCGCGCGCGACGCGAGTGCATCGCGCCGTCTACGCGCGGGTAAAAGATAAAATTTGCCGCTCATTCTCGAAACGAGGCGTTTGACTAAAGCGCGCGAAGATTGTCAAAGGCGTCGTCGGGCGCGTGCAGCTTAGGTATACAGTACCCCACGGAGCATATATATAAAATGTGTCTGACGCGACGGATGGAAATGGTGCGGGAGCCCGAGGTAAAAGGCAAAAGCAGCCAGGGCTTAGAAGAAGAAGAAGCAGAAGCAGAAGAAGTGCGCGAGATGTGGATTCCAAACCAAAAGAATCTCTTGCGTTTCTTTACGCTCGGATGCATCGGCTGCGGAAGCCAGACGCGCGAGTTCTACTCGTCCCAAACAGTTTCTTCGTCATCGTCGTCGTCGTCGTCGTCGTCGTTGTCGTCAAAAAGAGGCGTCTCGTGCGAGAAGTGGAGAGACAAGAAAAGCTTGATAGTCCTCGCGAGGGCGTATTAGTGGTTCCAGACTAAAACTGTATAGAAGAAATAGAGGGAAGCAGTGTACGAGGATTGCGCTAAGTCCGGAGCTTATTAGTCAATCAGGGGGCGGACGTTAACGAATTTTCGTGTCCCCGAACGAGGAAACTTTGACGCTCAATTATTAATTTGGCTCGCGGGCGTGTGCAGCAAAAAAGAAAGGTACTCTCGGCAAGAGGAAGAGAAAAAGTTAAGACTCGTTATTTTCAGTAACGAAGAGGGGGGTAGGGCCAAAGTTAGAAGGACTACGAAAAAAAAAACAGAAGCGAGCTGTACTCCGGCTTTGCGCCACGACCCGAATTGAAGCCGATTAATTACAAAGTCATTAATCGATTACGAAGGAGGTCTAACCAATTGAGCGAAATGCTCTCGGTACTGGTAAGCTCGAGTGAGCGGCAGTGTAAGCGGTGCAGCGAGGCCTGTACTGGAGAGCGAGAGAAATTGGAAATCAGTCGATATTCGCGCATTTATATGTGCTATTGCGGAGCTGTCGAGTCGAGAAAATTGCAGCCCGACAAATCAGTTAATAAAATACACACTCGCGACCTTAATTTCACGATAACTTTCGCGCATGAATTTCTCGCATGAGCATATATAGGGTTTGCATTGCGCCAACCGCCTTGAATATATCGACGTTACACGTATAACGACTTACTTCCAGACGGAAAGTGAATAACTGCAGGTTCGAAGTATTGGCGTTTGGCTCGGATTCTACGGCGTCGGATGATGGATCGCGGCCATGTTTCATTATAAACTGTTTGAATTTTTCAAACGAATTAAAAATTGTTGGCGGATCGGGCGGTTTGCTGGCTTGACCGTTAAGGCACGTGTCGTTATAAATCACCGGTGATCGATCGAAAGAGAACAAACACTGTCGCTAAATTATCTAAATACGACTAACGAAAAGCAAACAATTTTTACGCAAACATTTGATGTCTATATTTTCAACTTTCAATCGAAATTCCCACGTCTGTTGACTCTAATGATTGAATGTTATAAGTCGGCTTTTAAATTTACCTTGCAAACAAAATTTTATTACTCCTAGGGACGAAGGTAAAATAAAACTATAAGAGATTAATAATTGACTAATTGACGAGTCTGGATATATTGAAAATATTTAAACTTGTTAAACATTTTTTTCTACTATTTCTAATTCGAACCCAATGGTTATTGACTTTAATACAATTTTTTTGGAATATACTTTTTATATCATCCTAAAAAATATCAATTTACAATAAAATATACGATCCATTTGACAACATGAAAATTAATAATTACGTGCATTACAATCCTGAAGCTTTTTGTTCAATTATTACCATCGAATTTTAATTAATATACATCCATCTTTTGGATAAGCTATATTCATTTCTCGTTCAATTTTTCAAATAAAGAAATTTTAAAATTTTTAATAAAAATATCTGACTCTGAATGCAATATACATTAAAAACAAATATTTCGAAATATACATTTTGCTGCCAACTTTGGTTACATGCATTCATTGTAAAAAATCTATATGTACTTATGTATTCAAAACGTACAATTTTCTAAATTCTCGCGAAATTTTAATAATGCAGACGTATGTAATATATGTCGTTCAATTGTTATTAAAATTTCTGCCAAGAGTCAATATATTCCGATAAAAAATCACCATAATATACTTCGTTTCCTCACTCTAATGTGAAAAACAATGAGAAATTAGAATCCGTAAATACAGACATCCAAGAAAAACTAGGTTTCACGCCCAAACCCAATCTCCCACATAACGCGACGTTAACAAAGTGTCGCGCTGAAAAACATATCGCTTTTCCCAAATACGAGTGAGCCAAACTTGTGCGTCCCAGCTGCAGCGTGCGACATAATTATACCGTCGCGCATACAACTGTCAGGCGGCTTCGAAGCCCCCCGAAATCGAATTTAACGACTCTTCGTTAAGGCCATAAGGCTTCGAAAGGCCGCCGTCCGCTTAAAGGAAAAACTTTCCTCCCTCGCATACGTATACGCGTGGCGAGAGCGGGAGAGAGAGAGAGAGAGAGACGTCGCATCGATCTAGCCACTGGAGCGGCAACGATTTATTATCCGACGAGGAATTAATGACCCAATTTGACCCCCCGCCGAAGGGAGAGCTCTGAAAATCTCTCTCTCTCTCTCTCTCTCTCTCTCTCTC